>BHEV01031822.1:0-16135 GCA_004319985.1 Emydocephalus ijimae | reverse complement strand
TCATTTAACACATATAATTCACCTCTTAAAGATGCAGTAATTTTCTTATCTTCTTTTTCAATTATGCAGTTATCTCCCCTAGAGGTAACTACATATCCTAGTTTAACCAAAATTCTAACTGAAATTAAATTAAACTTAAGTTGTGATACATAGAACATTTTTACATTCTCTTTTATGAAAGAACAATATGCTGTACCTTGACCTTTAGCTTTCAGTTTCCAGCCATTGGCTAATGATATCTGCTGTGTACTCTTCGATATTTTAATAAAAGTTTTGTTATCATTTGTTATACAGTGGGATGCTCCACTGTCAACCACCCATAAATTATTTTTTACAGCTCCGTTAGTATACATGGCAAACTCTACATTTTTATTTATCTTTTGATGACTTTTAGTATTCTGGCCAGCGTTCTGGCGCTTTGCTTTTTTACAAAATCTTGCCAAATGTCCTCTTCCTCCACAATTAAAACATTCTTTAATTGTGTATGCAGTAGGAGATTTATTATCTTCTTTTTTTTTTAACAAATTTTATTAATTTTACAAAACACACAATACACTAAACATACAAAACACAAAACATAAACAAAACTAAAAGATCTTTTCTGAAGGCTGTCTGGTCCTGGGTTGAAACTCTTCACACAGACACAAATTCAAACCTCCTATTCACTTTATATATCTTTCCATATCTTATTATCATTTTCTTTTTTTAATAAACCAATTTTATCAATTTTATAAAAACAGTACACAAATNGTCTTCTTCTTGCCTCTTCAATCAATCTGCCAGTGATATCAGTTAAAGTTAAACTTTCCTTAGGCAATATTTCAAGGGAAGTGACGTAGTTATCATAACTTACATCAAGTGAAGATAGAATTATGTAGACTTGGTGTAGTTCAGAGAAAATAAGCTCTTTCTCGTGCAGTTCTTGAAAAATGCTTTGTATAGTTTTCAAATGACTAAGCATATCACCATTTCTCTGGAAATGCATCCTGAAAAGCTTCCGTGTTAGATTTATGTGTGCACCAACATTATCTCGAACATAAATCCTCTTCAGCTTCTGCCAACACCCAACATCTGTTTGCTCTCCATGGATATGGACAAGTTGCTGGTCAGACAGTGTGAGTCCCATTATACAAATAGCTTGTTCATTTTTTAGTTTAAAATTTTCTATTTTTTGTCTATCTTCCTCAACCTCTGGATCCCATTCATCTGCGTTTGGTGGATTTTCAATTATGTTCCACAGACCTTCTCTTCATAGAAGTAGACTACATTTCATAGACCATGATACATAGTTTGTTCCATCCAACTTGGATATAAGGGACAAACTTTGTAAATTGACTTGTGCCATGTTTTCTATATATGGATATAAAACGATAATTAATAAAACACAGCTGTCTGTTTACTGTAATGTATAACAACACAAACTCTCACTTTTTACATAAATCTGTTTTATCCTAGTTAAACTGACTTTGCAGCCTCTGGGCCCATAACCAGTGTTAAGCCTGTGTTCCCCAACCAGGGTTAAGGAGACAAGCTAAACAGAATGTGCAGCGTTAGACAGATAGGCACACAGATAAATGGGTGAGATAAGTTTGTATGTTTTGTTAACATTCAGTAAAAATAACAGATACGCTTGTGCGATCAAAAATATAGTTTATTCCATTTATAGCATAGTCAAAATAACAGTCCATTAGTCATGTATCATTTAGTCAGTCCATTCAAGGATATTCAGTTAGCAAAGTCCTTGTAGAATATCCAATGTCAGTTCACTTACAATAAATCAGTCCTTTATCTCTCTCCCGTTCCAGTAGGGAAAACGCAGTCTTCAAAACATCCAGTAATTAGGGATCATCAAGCCAGAGAGAGAGCAAGCTGACGTTCCTTGCTTCTTTTATGGTGCTTTCACAACCACTCCCTTAATTACATTCCTACAGTTAAAGTTGCAGACACTTTAACTAATAAACCATGATAACATATTTATTATTTTACCTAAACCAGTTAGGGTAAACAATGTTATCCCTAACACAGTATTCCTAGTATGGTTTTACCAATGTAAAATCAGAAGTAAATACATTGAAGTCATACTCAATTTTTGCCATAAATTACCCTAATGGTGAAAGATATGTAAGGCTTATATTTTACAAGGATAAGTGCTCAAAGGAATCTTACAGACTCCTATACAGATGCAATATATCTCTGCTTATAGTAACCATAATGGATGATAGCCATACCAGTAATCCTCAATTTATGGCTTATAATGGAGCCTGCTCATCAAAGCCATAAGTCATAAGTTGTAAAGTGTCACGTGACCAATCTGATTTTACAATCTTTTTTTGTGTGGGATGGTGGTCATGAAGCCAGTCTGAAGTCATTAAGCAAACCAATGCAAAACACTAGAAATAAATTCTGGTTTTCAACAAAACCATCATAAAATGCAGTCATATGACCATAAAGATAAAGGTTCCCTTCGCATATATGTGCTTGTTGTTTCAGGCTGTAGGGAAAGGTGCTCATTTCCATTACAAAGCAAAAGATCCAGCGTTGTCCGAAGACGTCTCCATGGTCATGCGGCCAAAGGCGCACGGAACGCTGTTACCTTCCCACCAAAGTGATCCCTATTTTTCTACTTGCATTTTTACATGCTTTCGAACTACTAGGTTGGCAGAAGCTGGGACAAGTAACGGGAGCTCATTCCATTACGTGGCGCTGGGGATTCGAACCGCCGAACTGCTGACCTTCTGATCGACAAGCTCAGCATCTTAGCTACTGAGCCATAGGGCGCTGCCAAGGGTTGTAAATGTATCCATGTTGCTGAACACCTGAAATTCAATTGGAATTTTGAAACTCAGTAGTAAATGGCCACAAAGTTGGTCCATCATAACTTCAAATGTCAAACGGCCACTAAGTGATTGGTTACAGTTAAGGATTGCCTGTAGTTAGATTCATGCCTTTTTTTTTTTTTTTTAGCATGCTACAGTTCCTGATATAACCAATTAGTTTCTCAGCCACGACTTTGATTTATTTATTCAGGGGAAACATAGGAATAAAGTGTAAAACCTTTCTTTTATTTCTGAGTTTTTATTATAAAAACAGAATGGTTGAATTTGGTCCCAGCCTAATCCTTGTGTGAACATTCAGAGATGAGAAACAGTGTTTTAATCTTATTTCCATTCTTCTGTTTTTAATTCCTTTGCCAAATGCATTTAAAAAAAAAAAAAAAACCACATCCCTGATGACAATCGAGATTGTGGTGACTTAGAATGAATAAGAACCTGAAAAGGTCAAGAGGGAAAAGTCTGCATTTTTAAAAAATGTTTCCTGAAAGCTTTGAGACTTTTATTATTTATATTTATAGTATTTCTATTTCTATTTTTATTTCTTGTGTGCTTTCTGGAGTCGCTTCTCATCAGATGGGCTGCTATCTAGCAATAGCAACAGCACTTAGACTTATATACCGCTTCACAGTGCTTTTACAGCCCTCTCTAAGCGGTTTACAGAGTCAGCATATTGTCCCCCAAGAATCTGGGACCTCATTTTACCAATCTTGGAAGGATGGAAGGCTGAGTCAACCTTGAGCCTGGTGAGACTTGAACTGCCGAACTGCAGTCAGCCGGTAGTCAGCAGAAGTAGCCAGCAGTACTGCACTCTAACCACTGCACCACCACAGCTCATATCATAAATATAATTAAACAAACAAAATTAAATAAACAAAAAATGATAATTAAATAAACAGATAATATGATAATTAAATAAACAAAATCTGTGATCCGTCCCCCCCCTTTTTAAATGGAAGTGCTATTTAGTAAATTAAGCAAAATTACAATGTTTTTACTCACTCTCTTGCTTTCTGTTTTCAGCTCAAGCCTGGAATATATTCCTGATGTTCAGCTTGCATTTGGCCTACCCTTTTATCCTCAGTATAAAAACCGATATACTCAGGAAGAGAAGACTCTTTCATTAGTCATTATGCAGTATTTGTCCAACTTTATAAAATCTGGGTAGGTGCTAAAAGTTTTTACGTCCAACTTTATAAAATCTGGGGAGGTGCTAAAAGTGTTTATGTCCAACTTTATAAAATCTGGGTAGGTGCTAAGTTTATGTCCAACTTTATAAAATCTGGGTAGGTGCTAAAAGTTTTTACGTCCAACTTTATAAAATCTGGGTAGGTGCTAAAAGTGTTTATGTCCAACTTTATAAAATCTGGGTAGGTGCTGAGTGTTTTGACACCCAACTTTATAAAATCTGGGTAGGTGCTAAAAGTTTTTACGTCCAACTTTATAAAATCTGGGTAGGTTCTAAAAGTTTTTATGTCCAACTTTATAAAATCTGGGTAGGTGCTAAGTGTGTTTACGTCCAACTTTATAAAATCTGGGTAGGTGCTGAGTGTTTTGACACCCAACTTTATAAAATCTGGGTAGTTGCTAAGTGTTTTGATATCCAACTTTATAAAATCTGGGTAGGTGCTAAGTGTTTTGATCACTGAAAGTTGAAGAATGAGTACTATTAGTACTATACCCATGTTAACTGGAACTAAAACATCACGAGCAATATATGAATGAGAGCAGCTTTTCCTGTGGTTCAGCTAATGTCATATAATTTGGCTGTGCATGATTTAGATCATGCTGATACAATCAGGAAGCCACTCTGAATCTCTGTGTGTACTCCAGTAATTTGGGAGTCTTGATCCTTGAGACATCAAAGTCATGGCCAACGTCATCATGAGAATTAGCTGTATCTTTCTATGTTCTCCAACTGGGAAAATGACAGCAATCATGACCCAACTGCAGGCATTACTGCAAGGGTGGAAAAATGATAGTCCCTTTATCAGTGAGAAGAACATAGGCATTTATTTATCATATTAATATTTATGTGATCTCATGTTCTACAAAAGCCAGTGAGATGACAATTAATGGAAATTAATTCCTCCTCCTCCTCCTCCTCCCTCCTCCCTCCTTCTCCTTCTTCCTCCTCCCTTTTTCCTTCCTTCTTTCTTTCTCTCTTCCTCTTTTACCACTTCAGGTGTCAATGGAGATGCAAAATAAACCATTGGTTCATTTAACGACCATGGCATTTACTTAACAATCACAGAAAAAGAAAGTTCCTAATATCAGGTCGGTCACATGGGTGAGCTGCTTTATGACCATCAAGACTTATGACCCTAATGGGCAGGCTCCTTTAAGGTCATAAAACAAGGAATCCTTGTATGCAAGAAAAAATATGTACCTTTTTTTTTAACCCTTGCAATTGCAGGCAGTTTTCATGAGTTGTCTGTGTTTGACAAATATAAGATTGGAGACTTATATTTGTTCTTTTCTGCAGAAATCCAAATAGCCCTTATGAATTTTCAAGAAAGAGGCCAGATGGACTCTTGCCTTGGCCTTCGTTTCGTGCAGACGTGGGTGGAGACAATTACAAAGAGTTTACTGCTTCTTTACCAAACCATAAAGGACTGAAAAAATCTGAATGCTCCTTCTGGGATTACATCAAAACTGTAAAAAGTTTGACAAGTTGTAAGTCCATCGTATTGCCTTCAATTAATTACACAGACTTGCTTATACGCTCCTTCATTTGCAAATTGACTCTAACCACCAGGGCCTCCAAGGAAAAATGATTAAGATGATGCAAGAATAATTTGTAAGCTTCTCAATGTCACTGTGTACTGTGAGATGAGCGGCATATAAATTGGATAAAGAATATAGTGCAATGTCGAAATAATATCAACATAGTATCTACTTTGGGCTGCCTTT
The DNA here is from genome assembly GCA_004319985.1 of Emydocephalus ijimae. NCBI lineage: Eukaryota > Metazoa > Chordata > Lepidosauria > Squamata > Elapidae > Emydocephalus > Emydocephalus ijimae. Next base: position 10,391 of record BHEV01031822.1, on the reverse strand, counting down.
GGAGACTATCTAGAGCAGGCGTGTCCAACCTTGGCAACTTTAACACCTATGGGCTTCAACTCCCAGAATTCCCCAGGAAGCCATTAGACACCCGTGATTTAGAATCTACAGCCTGTCCAGAATGCAGCAAGACAGAGAGTGAAGGGGTGCAGCATTGCAAGCTCTGTTGGATACCAGTTGGCTTCCGAGTACAATTTGAGGTGCTGTATCCATTTATAAAGGCCATTGATAGATAGATGGATAGATAGATAGATAGATAGATAGATAGATAGATAGATAGATAGATAGATAGATAGATAGATAGATAGATAGATAGATAGATAATTAAGGAGGGATGGAGGGAGGAAGTTTGATGTGAAGGAAAGAAGGAAGGAAGGCTAGATAGATAGATAGATAGATAGATAGATAGATAGATAGATAGATAGATAGATAGATAGATAGATAGATAGATAGATTATAGACATTAGATAGAGATAGATTATAAAGATACATAGATGATAGATAGATAGATAATAGATTGTTTGACAGATAGATAGAGATAAGTTGCATTAACAGAGGGATATAATCAAGATCAAGTGAGGTACTAATATCACTCTAAAAAGCCTTAGTAAGACCACACCTAGAGTACTGCATCCAGTTTTGGTCACCACATTATAAAAAAGATGTTGAGACTCTAGAAAAAGTATAGAGAAGAGCAACCAGGGTGATTAGGGGATTGGAGACTAAAACATATGAAGAACAGTTACAGGAACTGGGCATATCTAGTCTAGTGAAGAGAAGGACCAGGGGAGACATGATAGCAGTCTTCCAATATTTGAAGGGCTGCCACAGGGAAGAAGGGGTCAAGCTATTTTCTAAAGCACCAGTAGGCCAGACAAGGAATAGTGGATGGAAACTGAACAAGAAGAGATTTAACCTGGAAATAAGGAGAAATTTTCTGACAGTGAGAACAATCAACCAATGGAATAGAAGTTGCCCTTGGAAGCTGTGGGAGTGCCATCACTTGAGATTTTCAAGAAGAGATGGGACTGCCATTTGTCAGAAATGGTGTAGGGTCTCCCACTTGGGTGGGGGGTTGGACTAGATGACCTACAAGGTCCCTTCCAACTATGATTATCTGTTATCTGTTATAGTTAAGAAATAGATGATAGAGATAGAGAGATAGATGGATAGATGGATAGATAGATAGATAGATAGATAGATAGATAGATAGATAGATAGATAGATAGATAGATAAAAAATCTATAAACATAGATTTTTAGTTATGACGCCCAAAGTCAACATAGAAGTTGGTGTCTTACAAATCAAGATAGCAATGACACTCATAAGCACTTAATAAGTGTTTGGAAAGGCCTTGGAGGTTGACAGAAATTGCAAATCAAATCTAGACATCTGTTTCCTTGTGCCACCAACCATAACAATTGAACCCTATTGACTCACTGGCATGAATTTTCTTTGTGATGATGCTGATCATGCAACTTCTTTGTTTTCAGGCCAAAGAGAGCAACTTGGCTCAAGTAGGCCCACAAAAGGACTGGCTGTGACACCCATGTCTAAGACTACTACAGTGAAGTTGCTCGAAGACAAGGCAGCCTACAGCAAATAGAGTAGATCATTTTGCTCTATTTTACCCTGAAGTGGTGAAATCAGAATATTATGTGCCTCTGAAGGAAGAACTGGCTTTGCTATGTTGTAGTGACATCTCTGTAATAGGCGGTTATTAGTAATAGTATGCTAGATACGACAGTTGCCTTGCCAAAACATAAAATACTGTAAACTGGGCACAGCTTAGGGGATGAAACGATGAATTTTGATGCATTGAATTGTATGCAAGTTACTGAATAAAGTTTGGAAAAGATTGGTAAATCAACTTGGGGCCTTCTAAGTTATTAAAATGCCTTCAAATCAAAGGTGTTTGTTTTCATCGGTAGTCCTCAACACAGTGCCAGAAAGTCATCTTGAGTCTTCTAATGTCCCTTTGGAGGTTTGCCAGGCTTCCTGTTCCATTTGACTTTTTTTTTTTTTTTTGAAATTTGAAAAAAAAAAAAAACAAATTTTGGTTGCAACAGACAGGAAGTTGATACACTGCATGCAGAAGCGTTAGCCTCCCACTTCAGGCTGATTTCCCAAAAATGTCAACAGAACCCAGATTTTCTTTAAAAAGAAGAAAAAGGAAAACATCTGTACAGCAGTGCCTTGTCTAAAGAAAGGACAAAGATGTTGGGGGTGGCATGGAGCTTCTTGTAGGGAAGAAGACTGCCTTGCATTCTGAGAGATATTGTTAAAATTCCCTTCATGCCCACCAAGTTTCCTTTAGAAAAACTCAGACAAACTGCTCATCCAATTTCTCTGCCTGCTAGCATTACCCAAAATTAATTTATACCAAATAGAAACCTGTTGTGAATTATAGCATTGTCGGCTTGTTTATTTGATCTTTATCCTGCCTTTAATACTTCATAAGGTGGCAAACATATCTAATATTCCTTCCTCCTCCTCCTCCTATTTTCTCCACGAAAGTCCTGTGAGGTGGTTTAGTCTGAGAGAAAGGGACTGGCCCAAAGTCATCCAGCCATCTTTCATGTTTTAAGGACTAGAATTCACAGTCTCCTGGTGATTGGCTTAAAGTCACCCAGCCAGCTTTCATGCCTAAGGTGAAACTAGAACTCACAGTCTCCTGACAATTGGCTTAAAGTCAGCCAGCCAGCTTTCATGCCTAAGGCAGGACTAGAACTCACAGTCTCCTGGTGATTGGCTAAAAGTCATCCACTTGGCTTGCATGCCTAAGGCAGGACTAGAACTCACAGTCTAGACTAGAACTCACAGGTGATTGGCTTAAGGTCACCCAGCCATCTTTCATGCCTATGTGTGATTAGAATTCACACTCTATAGTCTATTGATAAAAGACAATAAGTTTCAGATTTGTTTTCTTTCATGTGAGAATGTGCTTTGAGTGAACATTTACATTTGTAAAGTCCCAAACAGGAAAACTTCACAGTAGTACAGTTTTTAAAAAAGTTTGCTACACAATGTTTGCATTTTATTAAATCGATGTGAACTTAGAAACTCTTGTTTTAGAAGACCATTTAGCAGAACAACTTAACTGCACTGTAGATACATTTCTGCGATGCCAGTTGTCCTGCAAGATTTTGTATTTTCCCAGCAATACACACAACAACCTCAATGAATATTTGGGGAAGTCAAGTCTGCAGGGATCAAAAGAGTCTGTACTATGAATAATCTGAAAAAAAGCAGTCTGTTTATCTCTTTTTAAGCACAGAGGAGACATTTTTCATCCAAATAAAATTATGATCATGCTAACTCAGGAAAAAAAAACTGTTGTTGCAAGCATTTTCCCCCCCTTTGAGATGGGATTGAGGTTACTTAAACATTGCACCAATTAAATTCATGTTTCCTGGTTTCAGTATTGGCCTCATGCCAGCTTTTGGAAACACTGAAATATTTCCCTAGATAAAGAAAATTAGTGGCGTGCTGAAAAATTTCATCAGGCCCTCCGTTTGTAAATTTCCCATTCAATTTGAAAGAAAGGGGGGGAAAATGAGAAGAAAGGGTGAAATTCTCCACAGTGAGCAGTTCATTTGTGCATACAAATTGCCTGAAATGGTATAGGTTCTCCTGTTTGAGCAGGGGGCTGGACTAGAAGACCTCCAAGGTTCCTTCCAGCTCCTATTCTATTCTGTTCTGTTCTGTTCTATTCCCATATTCTATTCTATTTTGTTCTGTTCTGTTCTATTCCTGTTCTATTCTATTCTGTTCTGTTCTATTCCCATATTCTATTCTATTTTGTTCTGTTGTGTTCTATTTCTATTCTATTCTATTCTATTCTATTCTATTCTATTCTATTCTATTCTATTCTATTCTATTCTATTCTATTCTGTTATATTCCTGTCCTGTCCTGTCCTGTCCTGTCCTGTTCTGTTCTGTTCTATTCCTGTCCTATTCTATTCTATTTCCATATTCTATTCTATTTCCATATTCTATTCTATTCCCATATTCTATTCTATTCTATTCTATTCTATTCCCATATTCTATTTTTTTGTTCTGTTCTGTTCTATCTCTATTCTATTCTATTCTATTCTATTCTATTCTATTCTATTCTATTCTATTCTATTCTATTCTATTCTATTCTAATATTCTGTTCTGTTCTGTTCTATTCCCATATTTTATTCTATTTTGTTCTGTTGTGTTCTACTCCCATATTCTATTCTATTTTGTTCTGTTCTGTTCTATTCCGGTTCTGTTCTGTTCTATTCTATTCTATTCTATTCTATTCTATTCTATTCTATTCTATTCTATTCTATTCTCTATTTGAATAAGAATTCTATTCTATTCTGTTCTATTCAGTGATAGCTTCTTTTTTCCATCTCTGAAAAAGTTTCACCGGAGAAACCCCACTGAATATTTCCTCTTGGGATGCAAAACATTAAGATGGAACTTTTCCAGAGAAATTTTTCCAGATCCGATATAGAGCAGCTAAGGGAGCTGCTGTAGAGGAAGCAAAAATGAACACCCTCTCCAGTGGTGGGATTCAAATATTGTTGCCACCGGTTCGGTAGGCGTGGCTTCATGGACTTTGCGTGCACGTGTGCACCAAATGTGCACTTTGCACAGGCGCAGAGGCATTCTAATTCACCTCCTGCAAGCCTGCACAATCCCGGTTGCTTGAGCAGCTGCTGCGCGGCGCTATAGTGTGTCGTGCAAAGCTTCAAATTCTGCAGGTAAAAGTGAGTAGAGGAGCCAGGGCGGGCAGGTGGGCCCAACACAGGGCAGCAGAGAGAATCGGTTCGATCTCCACTGCTCATCGCTGCTACTGGCTTGCCAGAACCGGTCCGAACCAGTCGAATACCACCACTGCCCCAACCCCCCACTAGCAGTGATAAAATGTTCAAAATCATCGTGAGGCATTTGAAAGAAATTAAAAGGCGTGCGAAAAATGAAGCCGAAAAACAGAAGCCTTTTCTCCCCCCCCCAAAAAGAGAAACACCAGGAAAACAAAAGACAGATTTAGCTACTATGTTAAATAGTCGTGCATAGAAATTGAGCCAATATTTTATCACTGAGCAGGACAATCATTATCTTTTTTCTTACAAATTTTATTCAGTTTTTCACATTAAAGTAGCAGTACGTTAGCAGTACAATCATTATCACTGTGAAGCTGTGCTAATCGGAAGTAAGTTGCACGAAGTTTCATGGAGATCTCTTCTGATTCAGAGGGTATTGTATTGTGTGGTGTGGTGCAGACGTGGTATTCAGCTGGCTCTGACCAGTTCTGGAGAACCGGTAGCAGATATTTTGAGTAGTTTGGAGAACCGGCAAATCCCACCTCTGACTGGAGATTTTACCGTATCCTTCCCCTGCCACGCCCACCAAGCCACGCCCACAGAACCAATAGTAAAAAAATTTGAATCCCACCACTGGTGTGGTGTTTCTGTTATGCATTGATGGGTTGTTGTTGTTCAGTCACTAAGTTGCATTGACTCTTTGTGACCCCATGGCCCATAGCATGCTAGGCCTCCTATATTCCACTGTCTCCTGTAGTCTACCCAAATTCATGTTCATTATGTCAATGACACCATCTAACCTTCTAATCTTCTGTTATCCCCTTCTTTTGCCTTCCATTTTTCCCAACTTCAGAGTCTTTTCCAGAATCCTCTCTTCTCATTATGTGGCCAAAGTATTTGAACTTCAGCTTCAGTGTCTGTCCTTCCAAAAAGCAGTCACGGTTAATTTCCTTTGGGATTGACTGGTTCAATCTCCTTGCAGTCCAGGGGGACTCTCAGCACTACAATTCAAAAATATATCAATAGGTTATTGAGTTTCAAAGATTTGAGATGGACAATCATCACCCAATGACCAAATATGAAATGCAGATATATCTACAATAGCTTTCTGTCTCTTAGTTAGCCTGGGCCTTGAAAGGTAGCTGCTGTTATAAGATGCTTTTGTTAATTGAATATGTTGATTTTGATGGTTTGGGTAATCCACAGAGATCTTTCAAAGATCTCTGGCTCAACATTTAGGTAGTTCAGGTATGAAGATAAAGTACCATCGATCATCTACACCACATGCTGGGAGAAATGGATGAAAGTCGGAAGACTGATTCCCAAACACTCAAGCTGAAGTTTAAACCTTCTCCTTAAAATTAGTGCACCCAATTCTATACTTGCTAGGAATTGTGGGAGCTGCAGTCCAACACATTTGAAGATGACCAGGTTGAAGAAGGTAGACTTAACAACATTGAGATGGAAATAGATAGAAATAATGGTGTTCACCAGACTTTCTTGGAAGAGGTAGATAGACCTCTGTTGACCTTAAAACTAAGAGGGAAATCAGAGTTCACAATACTTTCACTTAATGTATGGTTTGCTCTCATTTTATATATTAGTGGTTTGCCCCACTCTCTACTAGCACTGATGAGGTTACTTAGTTTGGTAAAGAAATGTCAACAAAAAAAACAAGCTCAGAGAGCACAAAGGAAGGACCCCACAACACCAAGGCTGTGTTTTATTTATTTGTTTGTTTGTCAAACATATGCAAGAAAACAAGTATAGGAATGAACATAAACATGAACAAAGGAAGTAAATACAGATAAATGGGGACAATAGGGATGATAGGCACACCGGTATGCTTATTGCACGCCCCCTTTAAGGACCTCTTAGGAATGGGCTGAGGTCAGAGGTGGCATTCAGCAGGTTCTGACCAGTTCTGGAGAACCAGTAGCAGAAATTTTGAGCAGTTCAGAGAACCGGCAAATAACGCCTCTGATTGCCCCTGCCCCCATCTATCCGCTTTCTCCGGAGTCCCAGCTGATCAGCTGGGTTTTTCTTTTGTTGCCCTGCACAGGAGAACAGAGCTGGAAAGCAGGTTAGTGGGAATGGGATTTTGCAGTGACCTTCCCCTGCCATGTTCAGCAAGCCATGCCACGCCCACCAAGTCACACCCACAGAACTGAAAGTAACTTTTTTTTGTATCCCACTCCACTGGGTGAGATCCACAGTAGACAGTTTGAGGTTGAAGCTATGAGGGGGTTGAGGCTGTAACAATGGAGTCAGGTAGCGCATTCCAGACGTTGACAACTCTGTTGCTGAAGTTGAATTTTCTGCAATCGAGTTTGTCTTACAGAGGTTTTGTCTTTTGACTTTCCAAAAATGTTTGTTGTGGGATTGTTGGTGCTCTCTGAGATTGGTTGTTTTCTTGCAGACGTTTCATAACCAACACATCAACTCTGAGCTACAAATATCCTCTTTCATTTGTGTTCTAGCTTTCTTTTGCTATGAAGTATTAAATAGCTTGGAGGTGAAGCTCAATGACTCTTTGACCCGCCATGATAAAACTTCCAGGAAAACTTAAAACTTTCCATACTCTTGTCCAGTAACCAGAACAAATTGTAGAACGTTTGTAATTTCTTTTTCTCTCAGTTGCATGCAAAACCCAGGACCGTTTCATCTCTTATTGCACGCAGCCTCAAATTTGCTAAGCCAGCAGTTGAGTTTTGCCCCATTTTATGTCCTTCCCAACTACAGCTGTTCAGTGAATCACTGCAGTTGTTAAATTAGCAATCTGGCTTCCCCATTGATTTTGCTTGGAAGAAGGTCTCACAAAAGGAGATCACCTGATCCCAGGACACAGCAAGTGCCATAATCCATGTTGCCAAGTGTCCAAATTTTGATCGTATGATTGTTTAGTGGCCGTTTGACATTACAACAGCACCGAGAAAAGTGATGTGATTATTTTTCACACTTACCATCACTGCAGCATCCCCATGGTCACGTGATCAGAATTCAGCCACTTGGCAACTGACTCATATTTGTGACGGTTGCAGTGTCTCAGGCTCAAGGGATTCCCTTTTGCGCCAGCAAAGTCAATGGAGAAGCCAGATTCACTTAATCCATGTGTTGTGGCCTGTCAGCTTCTGGCCCCTCCAACAGCCAAATCAGAGGAAGAGGAGGAGGAGGAGGAGGAGGAGGAGGAGGAGGAGGAGGGTGAGAGTCAAGGTCAGCATCGAGGAACTCTGAGAGGGAAGAGGGAATGGAGCTGGCAGAGAGAGAGAGAGAGAGAGAGAAACAGAGAGAGATAGAGGCGGAGCCTGGGCCGTCCGTCAGCCCTCAGATTGAGAGTCAACATCCCTCAGGTCTGGAGGTGGCTGATGAGGAAGAGGAGGAACAGCTGGGTGCAGTGCCTGATGCTCAGATGTGCAGAAGGCAGAGGAGAGGAGAGCAGTGGAAATCCGTGAGCTGATCCTTGGGAAGGACTGCTGCTAGCGTAGCCCCACCATAGCTCTGGAGATAAAAGGCAGCGGGCGGAGATGAATAGGTATGACAGAGAACTATTCATCTTCTGGCCGGCTGGACATTAGCCTGTAAGGGATACTTTTTGCTGGGGCGGCCAGAATTCCTAGTAAAGGATCTTTTCAGTTCATGTCAGAGAGTTTGTCATGTTTGGGGAGCTGGGTCAGAACACCGTGCTACTAACTTAATAACTGCAGTGATTCACTTAACCACTGTGGCAAGAAAGGCTATAAAATGAAGCAAAACTCACTTAACAACTGTCTCATTTAACAACAGAAACGTTGGGCTGAATTGTAGTCATAGGTCTACAGAGCTACTTGTGAAAAGTAATTTAAGTAGCCTTTAGTTTGGCTGCAGCCTCCTTTGGGAGTAGCCTCGTTTGTTGTGCTTCCTGGTTTTCTAATAAAAATATCTGTTCTGCTTTGCTAACTTGTCAAGTTCCATGCTCCCACCAACCCTCTGACCCAGAAAACAGCGGGGCATGAGTTTTCTTCACTTAGAATGTTTTATTCATTGTGCAGACAAGTCATCCAGGATTGTATCTCCAAGCCAAAACTATTTTATTGAGGCTATTTTGTAAATTTTCCAAAAAGTGTATTGTGACTTGGAACTCTGGAATCCTCAACCATCTCCTCCTCCAAGATGAAGTTGCCAATTCGAATTCCCCTATGGTTTTTGTAGTAGAATCTGGCTGCTAGATGGAGTAAGATCCGATGAAGTAAGTTGTCTGAAAAAGTGATAGAAAATCATCTAAGTCCAATCCAAATTTCCATATTGCAGTGGAAAGCAGAATGGATCCATAACTTAATTAGAGATTTAAAGCCCCATTCATGCATACTAAAGTGAAGTATCTACACAATTTGTATATGTAGATTGCAAGAAGCTCAAAGCCAGGGCTACTGATCTTCCTATTCCCTTCTCATGGGTAGGAAGTTTTATATCAGAATATATGGTATTCAGGGGTGGGATTCAAAAATTTTAATAACCGGTTCTGTGGGCATGGCTTAGTTGGTGGGCATGGCTTAGTGGTCATGTGAATGGGTGGGCGTGGCTTGGTGGTAATGTTATTGGCTGGGTATGGCCAACTCAATATCACTCACATCGAGGCACGCATCTCCTCGCCTGGCCTCTTATGACTGTGGGGATGCTGTAATAGTCGTAAGTGTGAAAAATGGTCATAAGTCACTTTTTGTAGTGCCATTGCAACTTTGAATGGTCACTCCACAAAAGCAAAGTACCAGCAAAGGAGGGGAAAAATACTCCAGAGAAGTTCCAGAGACAGGAAGTCTAGTCCTGCCAAGAATGTAAAAAGGGTTAATGGAGAGGCAGTTTCTGTAAGCAACACCAGAATGTTTCCTTCCTGCCTTCCTTACAGGATTAGGACAGTAATTTCTTTTAACAACCGGTTCTCCAAACTGCTTAGAATGTTAACAACCAGTTCTAGCGAATAGGTGCGAACTGGTAGAATCCCACCCCTAATTGTATTCCTTGTATTGCTTCTATCTTCCCCTTGTTGGAAGAAATATCCATCTGGTTCAGTTCCAAGTGGGGAGAAAGGCACTGGAAACATGGAGGCTGATTGGAAAGATGGTTTTATTGATGAACAGCACCACATGGATTTGAGATCTTGGGCAGCTGATCACATGGGGTGGAGACTGAGGGTTATTTATATCCTCTCTGGGTTTTGAACTTAAGCTTCCTGTTCCTGTGCATGAAATGTATTCTATTGGTTGTTGTAGGGGCCGCTGCTGATTTTGTAGGCTGTCTTGAGTCCCAGGCTCAGTTGAAGCTTTCTGGATGATGCAATGAAGGGGCTTGTTGTGCCATGTGGTGAGCTCTGTTATAATCTTACTATGTCCTGAGGGGTCATATCTTAATCTCATCACCCTGGAGCTGAAGGTTTTTGTCTTGTAGATAGGCTAGCCCAATCCTGCTGGGGCTATTAAGAAAGGTGGGGGCTGCTTTCCAACAGTATGTTTCTCCTTTAGGGAAATATGATATTCTGCCTTTTTTTTTTTTTGAAAAGAATTTTATTAATTTTCTACAGACAAAACATTAAAACATCAACTCTCATGTGTACATCCG
>BHEV01031820.1:0-15098 GCA_004319985.1 Emydocephalus ijimae | reverse complement strand
ATCTGTGTGCTTATCTGACTAATGCTGCACATTCTGTTTAGCTTGTCTCCTTAACCCTGGTTGGGGAACACAGGCTTAACACAGATGAAAACTTTTTCTCTCCCCCACTGGTCCACAAAGCTAGAAAGGCTGTGGATTGCTGATTTACATGACTTTACGATGTTTCAAAATTAGGCAGCAAATTGACACAACCTTTGTCCATACATGGCAGAGCCTGTTTGTATCAATCCACCAATTCATTGCACCAAATATAGGAACATAATCCATTCGGCATTCATTTCTATTATAAAGACTAAAACATTCAAGGTACAAAAACAAGGATAATGTGTTAGGAGGATTGTCTTCCTAAACATTTGACATACAGTTAAACTAGATACAGTAAATGTCTATTTCTATATACTCTATGTTTCTAACACAGGAAAATAAACAGTACAAAACACTTCCAGTAGTAAATACAATTAAACAGTTTACACATTGTGTGTCTACATAGAAATTATCTTCAGAAAAAAAGCTTCTATCTTACATGTACACTTTTGTAACTTCATACTGCAGATTTTTGTATTTATTTCACCTCGCCAAGTTATATAAGTAGCAATAGGATAAAAATATACCTTTAGATATCTCTCCATTTTCACTAAGACCTCCACAAAGAGATAATGTAACATCAGGTAAGTCCATGGCAGAATCAGACATACAGTCAGTACCACTGTCTGCAGCAGCACTTCCAACTGATTGTGGAGACTGGGAACCAGAGAAAGTGTCAGACTCCAACCACTGTCTAGTACCTGGATCAGAATCACTAAAGAGCATAAAAGAAGCCTTTTACAACCATCACAATGGTAATAATTCATTAAACTTGCATGCTGCCTGATTGTCAACTACATCTCACCACACTGAAAGAAATTAAAATAAAATCATGAAAGATAAAATTATGCACATATAAATGTACAAAACTGACAACAAGTTCTAAAACAAAAAACTTAAGTATTATTTATACAGCCATTTTAAAATCATTTAGATGTTCATTACACTGTAAATTCGTAGAAATTATTTTATGCAATTAGAACAAAGGCTGATCTGTTCAAACTCTTCTTGCAATGAGCAACATTCACCTATCAAGTATGGTACGAAGATTGTCATTGCATTTTTTTTCTCAGTTATTTGAGTTGTAGTATTATATATAATCTTAACTGGGACTAAAGTTAGCAGTGTTGCTAACTAATGTGAACCTAAGGTGTGACATTATGTCTGTGTCAACTTACTGACAATCCCAGCATCCCCATTTTCTATTGTTAACAGAATATCCTGCATGGTTTCAGTCTCTCAGTCATGTGATTACCATTTGCAACCTCTTGCCAGCTTCCCCATTGACTTTTCTTGTTGGAATCCAGCAATGAAGGTCATAAATGGTAATCATGTGATCACATACGACATTGGAATGTTATAATTGCAGGCCTGTTGCTTAGTGCCCAAATCATAATCATGTGACCCCAAGGAAGCTGCAAAGGATGCAACTATAAGGACCCATCATAAGTCCTCCTCATTCATCACCAACCTAACCTTGGACAGTTACTAAACAAGTGAATTTATAAGATCACTTATATCTGACCAGGAGACTCTCATAGTCAGCAATGCAATTATTAAAAAGTCAGGGAAGACATTTCCATCCTCCATATCTAATATTGTTTTGTATGAGGAGCTATGATGAATTAAAAACTTATTTTTCAAACTAGCCTAAAGTTTATTCATATGTATCAGGGTAAATTATAAAAAGGATGAATATTATTGAAAAGAAAATAACAGGGTGAAATATACAACTGCTACTTAAAGAGAACAGTTAAACAGTTTAAAACATCACTGTTAAGAATGCCTTTAGCAGCTTCTCTTTGATCCCATACATATTCTTAAAAGAGATATTAAAAATACAAAGTTTCTGAAATGTTAAAAATACAAAGTTTCTGAAATGTTAAAAATACAAAGTTTCTGAAATGTTGGCTGCAATATTTAGATTTTTGTTAAATACCTTTTGGGAAAGTAAAGAGCAGCAACCTCAGGTTCTAGAGCCTTCAGATCATCCAAATATATGTCATCAGGTCCTTGGTGCTGACTTCTTTTATGTATCCCTAAAACGTAAAAGTATTATATTGATCAACTGAGGAGTCTAAAAAATACAGTAGGAAAAGAAGCTTCAAGGGAAATGCTTCTGTAGGGGGAAAAAGCCCTTTACCATTAAGTTTTGTCAATAGAAGTAAACTAGCAAGCTAAACAACATAGTTCTGCGTGATCTGAGGTATTTACTCTTTGAAAATCCTCTTATATGGAATCCTCTAAGTTTGATTATTTGCTTGCAGATATTTGAAGATGTCCTGTAACAAAACAACTTCAAGCAAACCACCAGGTTCAAACAATAACAATTTCAGTTCAAGCATGAGCTATATATATTTTATTCTACTGGCAATACTGTTTGATTCTTATCCCATATTGTTCAAAAAGAAGCTGACTTCCCCCTGTTTAGGCTTCTTAAGAAGGAAAAAAAAGATGGAGATATATGGCAAATAAACAAAATTCTAAAATTTGTAATTTTAAGAGCACATATTCAAGTAGTCCTTGATTTATGACCCTTCATTTAACAACCATCTGAAATTTATTTATGAACAGTCCTCTCACTTATGACTGTTGCACAATCTCTGCTGTGACATTTAAAATTCAGGCACTTGGCAACTGGAATGTATTTACAGCATCCTGGAGTCATATGATACCATTTACAACATTCCCAGGGAATTTCTGACAAAGTAAATGGAGGAAGCCAGATTCACTTAATGACTGTGGCAAAAAGATGTAAAATCTGGCATAATTAACTTAACAATTGCATTGCTTAGCAGTGGAAGAAGTTCCAGTTCCAATTATGAAATAAGTAGAGGACTAGCTATACTACTAAAATGAGTATAGTGGTAACTTCAAAAATGACTGCCATTACCACTCACAAAAGGTTCATTTACTGGAAAGCAAAATAGCTCCCTATGATGTTCTCTACCATCCCAGTCAGAGCTTTGAGGAACATAGGCATTACTATAAAGATAAGTAAAGATAAGTAGATACTATCTACTAGGTGGAGCTTAGTAGAAGGTTTGCTTCCTATTTAGATTTTTATTATTAAAAGTATCTTAAAACATATGGACAAGGCCACTAATGAATATTTGTGAGGACACTAGTGCAACTAGCACTAAGCTGGCTACCAGGATTAAGGAGATGAATATTTTGTTCTGTAATTTTATAGAAAAACAATTACATTATGATATATGTAAAATCAAAATGCTCAAATCAGATATACAAATTATTCTTTATTCTAGATTAAAAAAATGGTTGCAAGCAAATGTACTATATACATTTGTTGCTTACCTCTCAAAACTGATTAAAAGTCTGAAAGCTAGGAAAAACAGAAAAGTATTTCAAAACGTTAAAAAGAAATTAGTTTAAAAGTGTATACCTTTTTTCTTTGATGGAGAATCAAGCTTTGATGGTGGCTTAATTTCTGATGGTGACTCCACAAGTGGGCTTGGGAGCATATCAGAATCTAAAACAGGAGAATGTTCAAGAATGTCCAGAACAGGCTCTGTTCCTGCAGAAGTAAGTCTGTCTTTGATATCTCGCTCTTTAAGTAGCGGGTGTGTTCTTGGCTCCGGTTTTAAAACTGTACAAACTGAATCATTCATCAGAACATCATCTTCAATTGTATCACTGCTGGATATTACCCTAAAATGAGTCTTCTCTGATGGAGTGATGGTAGCTGTTCTAGGATGTTCCAGTTTTTCTTTCTTGCTTATCTGAAAAGGAAAGCATCCTTTTTCTAAAATTGTTATTCATCATCTGTGCTGATCAGTTCAGATCTCTGAGAACTGATCAAACCTATAAATTAGCAAAGATTGAAGGATGTTTGACTATGATGATCTATCATAAAATAAGTTATAGAAAATATAGATTTCTTGTTTGTTCCAGTTTGGATATGATCTTTATTCTCACTCTCTTTCAATATCTTTTTCAGTAGTTTTCTCCCCGTTTGTGACTCTAAAACAGGTCCTAGAGAAATAGATTCTGCAATAATGGATTGGCTCAGTAAGAAGCAATCTCATATTAAGAGTCAAATCACTGATAAAAGTATAACTATTTTTCCCATACTGTCAATTTAATCAGTGAAAAACTTGCAATAATTGGCAAGCTGCTTGTCCTTTAACTCAGCCTCATGAAACTTACAAGCTATTACATGTATAATCTATACTCATGTTTTAAAAATCACGTAAGATTGTTTTTAACAAATTATAAAGATTGATTAATATTTATTACATAAGCCAGTATGAATTTTAAAAAACCCTTTCTATAATTTGAATTAGGAAAAAACAAACACAAGAAAACTTCAACAATTATGGGTCTCTGCGGTTAGCCCAAATTTAAATGGTTAAACTTCTCATTACTAGTCCCATATATTTATTTTAATGTTTACATGAATTTATTTTATCATTTTTATATAATATCTATATATCATCAATTTATAAGAAAAAAATCAATTTCACAAATAAAACAAATGAATTTGTCATCAATATTTATCTCAAAAATATAAAGTAAAATGTTAAATCTTGGTACTTTATTGATTTATAAACTATTCTGTACCTTAAATTTCATTATTTCTATAAGGTGCTCTAATCTGTTTATTGTTTGTACCAGGTGCAACAAATTTTCACGATCCCAAATTTCTTGCTATTTTCACAAAATATAGTGACAGAAAATGTGTGATCCAAGACCAGCTTATTACGCTATAGTTGATTACTTCTTATATTTATATCATATCCTTCTTGTAAGAAGACCATGGTACATTATCAATGAGTAAGTAATAAAACACAGAGAAGCAGCTTCATGTAATATATTTTAAGTAAAATGTAGCTTGGTCCTTGACAATCCATGCTCTGTAATAAAATACATGTAATTCATATGGAGTCCTCTCGGTGGCTCACACTGTACCGGAAGCATTCTAATTCAAATGAAATAAAGTATTTCCTACTGTTTGCTACATAAGCTTTAATCATGATGGTAGACTTCAATAACTTTTAAACTACTGTTTAGGACTTGACTAAGCAAAATAATTCCTGCAAGCCCAAATAAAATTCTAAAATTTAAAACCCATATATATTATGTCTGTAGAAAAGCGGGAGTTAAACAAATAAGCACAACTTTTAGCACTATTTTACTTGCTGAGCTTATGGCAATTTATTTTAAACATTTGCAAAGTTTACTTAATCACATAGACTAGTGATACCAAATTTCAAGGTTTAGAATAGCTCAATGAGAATCATTACAATAACTAGAAGAATTTCCCAAATTGCTCACAAAGGCAAAAGTTGGGGAGAGGGAAGTTTTGTTGCCTTGACCTTAAGTAACACTCTTTTAGATGCTTTCTTTACATAAAAGAAAGAAAACAGTAGGACAGGGACGGTAGGCATAATGGTGCGCTTATGCACACCCCCTACAGACCTCTTAGGAAAGGGGTGAGGTCAATAGTAAGTCTAAGGTTAAAGTTTTTGGGGTTTGGGGAAGAAACCACAGAGTCAGGTAGAATATTCCAGACATTGACTGTTGCTGAAGTCCTATTTCCTGCAATCAAGTTTGGTGTGCTTAACCTTGAGTTTGTATCTATTGTTTGCTCTTGTGTTGTTATGGTTGAAGCTTCATTGACATGTAGGACATTGCAAAGTATGATTTTAGATTGGATCAATCTAAGTATAGTATAGAAAAGCTTGTTCTAGCTTTTCTAGGTCTAGAATTTCAAGTCTGGTGGCATAAGGTATTCTGCAACGAGTAGAGGAGTGGAGAACTCTTCTTGTGAAATATTTCTGGACTTTCTCAACTGTGTTAATATCAGATACGTAATGTGGGTTCCAGACTGATGAGCTGTATTCGAGTATTGGTCTAGCATATGCTTTGTATGCTCTAGTTATTAGTGTAATATTACCAGAGAAAAAGCTATGTAAGATTAGGTTAACAACTCTTAACACCTTTTTGGCTATATAGTTACAGTGGGCTTTAGAACTTAGATTATTAGAGATGAGTACTCCAAGATCCTTGACAGAGTTTGGATCATCAGCAAGGTCTTGACTGTTCAGCCTGTATTTTATTTTCTGAATTTTTTTGCCAATATGTAGGACAGAGTATTTATTTGTTGATGTTTGTACATGGTTTGACATTTGTACATGTTTTGACTATTTTATAAAATGACCTATACTGAACCACAAACGGCAACTCCTTTCATTTATTTCTTCAGAAAATGATTCATAACATTACTACTGATAAACACATTCCTACTTTATTCATCAAAAGTTTTCAGAAAACAGAATGATTTGCAAAGAGGTTTACCTTGGTAGATGCAGGAAAACCTCCCCAGGTCCATTCCATGTGAGATTCTCCTCTAATAAGTAAGTTCTCTGTAGGCTTAACTTCCAGTTCTGAATCACTTTTAGGACAAGTGGGCTGGCTAAAAGGACTGTTAAAACAAAGGAAAGGCATTTATTGTACAAGGTTACACAAAGAATGTTCTCTAATTAACATTCAGCAGTAAAGCACAAAGCCAAGCTGGTGTTTAGACTGATCTAAAAAATTAAAATAAAATAATAGCAATGTGAACATTTATCTTTTTTATGTTTTACTGCTTCTCAGATTAAATGCTATAAAAGTATGCTTCAATACCGAAACAGGTTTACCTACAATCCCCTGCCAATATTGTTATGTAACAGATTTAACTAGAAACAAAGCAATACATTCAACAGAAATTTAGCAAAATCTGCAGAAGCCAGAATTCTCTCAAACCAAGTGCTACTGTACTAGTATTAATTCAATTATGTGAAATGAATGTTAAATGAAATGTTAAAAATCAGAATGAATCCTTTTATCAGCACAACTAATATGTCTGCCCTGATAAGCCTCATTTCAGTTCACAGGTAGTTACTTCCGATGCATGTAGAACTCTTTTTTCATACATAAAACAGATTCAAAAGCTATGAAAAAAACCATTGATTTGACTGCTCTGATTGAAAATTACACATAATTTACACTGAAATATATCTTATTTGGGGAGGAAGGCATGAAATTGGCTATATTCCTTTACTCTTCTGCTCACCCTCTCTTTCAGTCTCAACAGTAATATTTTTTGTTTTTACTACTTCCATATACTTGGAAAGGGCAGCGAAAAGAGATCAATGGCCCCACACTACAAAATTTAAATATCATATAATCTAACCGTGATGATTCAAAAATTATGAATATGCATCTTGATATCACAACACATGCTCTGTCCTTTCATATTTGCATTGCAATATAACACATAAGGAGCAGAATTTGCGTCACAATGTTACCATATATTTCTCATATGTTCTCTCCATTCACAGACGCCTATGCTGCTTCTGAGTTAACAAGAAAAGGGAAGCTGAATTGTAAGATAATTTAAGGATATATGAAAAGCACCCACGTTTTTTAAAAAAACAATCCTAAACTTAAAGAGCTGATCTGTCAGAAAGTTTCTGCAATGAATCTTTAGAACAGAGTAGTGTTTCAAAATGCATGATCCCTAACAATACCAAAAAGTGGAGGCAGTCCACAGTTACCAACTGAATGATTTTCCTTCTGCAGACTTTATGTGAAAAATATTTATTTATTTATTTTTATTTTGTCAAGCAATTATAAGGTAACAGGTATAAGTATAAACATAGTTATGAATACATGAAATGGATACATATAAGAAAAAAACAGTAGGACAGGGACGGTAGGCACATTGGTGCGCTTATGCATGCCCCCTATTTAACCCTTAATACCATTTTCATAAAAGAATGATACATGAAGATGACTTACTTCTCTGAAACAGACCAGTCTCCATCTGATAAAGGGTAATCATCCTTTGAAGAATAAATCAATGTATCTTTATATTCTTCAACCTTTGGTGGAGAATCTGCAATGCTTCTGTAACACAGAATTCATGTATTCGTGTATTAAAGGAATTTTAATTTAGTATGAAATGACAGCATTAAAGTAACAACCTATTTTAACACACAGATTCACATGGGAAAAGGGATAAGCTGGTAGACACTTTCATCCCAATATCAGCAATTCAGTTAACAATTCTGTTTTAGCTACATTTTTTAATAGATCAAAGCTTGAAAGATCAGTAATTGTCTTTGCTCCTGGATACACTTTCAAGTCTATATAGTAAAGATCTCTGTAGTATATGGTGTATATTTGGGGCTTTATAGTGGATCTTGAAAAATAGCCTATATATACACCTATTTTTAAGTATGTATTAATATATCCTAATATTTATGCAAAAAAGATCTACCTTGTTGTAAATATAAGAATCTTTATAGAAGTTTTATATTTCAATTGCAATCCTTACAAAGTTCCACAAATGGTTACTTAAAATTAACTAGATAAATTATTTAAAGTTGTAAACTTATGAAAAGATTACCTTTTCATGTTTCTTATTTGATAGTGAAAGTAATTAATTTTTTATTTGTTAAAAAGCACTTACAAAATCTGTGTTTGTAGCAAACATACCTACTGGTATTTAATCTCGCTCATTACTTATTCCATTAGCTACTTTGAAGTAATTATTTAAAGTTATTTAAAGTTATTATTAAAAATAGTACTTTCAATATGAATTTTGAAAGATAAATTAAACTTAAAGAGTTTTTTTAATGAGTTGAATTAATAAAATAAAAACTATTCTTTTAATTTTGGACTTTATATAAATTCTTACTGAACGTTTCACAACGTGTCAATCTAACCAAGCAGACCTTTTTTAAAAAGTACCTCAAAGGCTGAATACATCTGTCATCATCTGAACTTATTTCCATTTCAAAGATTTCCTCAGTTCCAAGAGAAGAGAATTGTTCTTCTTTTTTTACATCTTGTTTACATTTTCTTTTTCTTCGTTTTTTTTTCTTCACTGACCCAGAGGGGAAAAAAGGCTCTGTTTCAACAATTTGTGGAATTTCTAAGCTTAAATCTATGGTTTCATTTTCACCTAACTTCATCAAATTGTCATCATTTCCTTTGAAGAACTGATCTTCTCTTGGTATCGGTGATGTTGCCAGATAGGACGGAACGTTTTCCTAGAAATCATTTAGGTGAACATGAATTTCATATGTTATATATATTGTATATATTGTATATTGTATATATATTGTATATAAATTATTACATTATTTAACTCAGAAATTAACACTGATGACAATAGAAACAGATATAGAAGTATTATGAAGTCCAGACATTCACTAAGATTTTGATACTGTCTTTTTTCTCCTCATGATAGGCATACCTGCCTAATAGAACTAAGGGGCACTTTTTCTAACCACTGTTTAGCCTGAAGTTCTCAATATTCATTAATTATTATAGTCTGGTAAAAACAAGACAGTTTCATAACATTTGACTGAAACAGATTTGTTTAAAGCAAATGATCAAAATTAAAATATGTAAGTCAAAATAAAAAAATTAAACTATGGGATTCATAATGAAAAAATTAATGAAAACGGAAGAAAAAAATTCAAAATTCTTCTTAATTCCACAGCAGGAAAATGGTTGATGAATGCACATTCCATATCTTATGCACTGTTAAATTTCATACTCTATCACCCTTATTTATTTAAGGCAAAAATTACAAAGATTCAGGAATTTTGCACCTCACAACTATAATTAGCTTTGATGATTCCAAAGAGATCCTTTTTGTTTTATTTGGAAGTGCATTTTGTTTTAAAAAAAAATGAAAAGCAAGACCAATATAGTCGGCTTTCCTATTCTATTATTTTGGACTGACAAAAAGTTGGAAATACTTGGAAAAATTTGTATGGTTTAATAGATAAATGCTGATTAAAAGATTTGAAAAGACTGAAAGACTGAATTAATTGCAACCATGTTTATGAATCCTAATAAGAATCATCTGGAAGTTAAGAATCTCAGAACTGAGGGGTGGTGGTTTCACTGAAAGATTATCAGCTGTGCAGAGTGGGATTTCTCATCTTCAATCCAATTAATGTTAAGAAACAGATACTGAGTCCGTCTTATCGCCACTTGATAAAAACAAGGAATCTTTAGCTTTGATGGTCTCATTTTTGGCAGAAAGCTAAAGCATTCCAAAATAAGAGATTTGCCTTCCTTTTCTTGTAAAATTCCAGTGAAATGACATCACTGAAAAGCAGATGTACTTAACTAGGGTTCAAAATCTATGTAAGCTAATAAAAAATCTCCACAGGATGGAAGTTCAATGCAGACCTAATTGGGAGTGTGCTACATGTTTACTAGTTTTGAAGGGATCTATCCACTATCATCTCAGAAGATTCCCTAAATAGCAAAAGCGACATAAGGTCTTCCTTAATTCTATTGTTTACTTTTCATGGATATTTTTAACTGCTGTCTTATGTTAATGTTATGTTACTGTTTTGAGTTACATTCCTTATTATTACTGAATATTCTTTGATTGGTATCTCATGTTATGTGTGAAAGAGAGAAACAGAATGTATAGGAGACTAAAAACATCCAGGAATAAAAATAAACAAGAGAAAGGGAAAATTAAATAAAAACTAAGCAAATGATGGAATAAAAGGAAAGAAAATGATAAAAGATAAAGGTTGAAATATTCAGTTGGCTTGCAAAAAATAAAAAAATAAAAAGCAAACACCTGCCCAAATATTAGAATTATATAAAGTTACATTTGTTAGATGACTTACAAATTTTTCTTCTGTTTCTTGCACAAAGAAGGCCTCTCCATTATCACCTAGTTTCATGTGAAGATCAACTGCTTCACCATTGATTTCAATATCAATCTATAAAAAAATACAACAGAACACTTGCTGCAATAAAAATGCACCTGAAAATGTATGTTTATATTTAATCAGTATATTATTCTTTTAATTCTAAACCACTGAAACAAAAGAATTACCAATATACCATGTTTATTTATTTATTTGGTAATTTTATTGAGCTGCTCATTTTGCTCTGAGTGGTGCACAAAGTTAAAACACAAAATAATACAACAAAATAACCAAAAATAACTACAATAGTAATTTTAAAAGGTTAAAATACAAAACTATATAAATGAACACACACAAAAAAGGAAGAGCAACAATAGCCCCCTCTTGGAAGAAAGGAAGAACTGGCAATAAGGCAGGCCAAATGAAAGAATAAAGAAAATAGTTTGTATTTGGCAACTGCGATTGCATTCCCCGCTTGTACTTATGCTTACTTGCATTTAATATCATATCTCATTCTTTATTATCATGATGCAATTGTTAATAGTTATGATTGTGGAATGCATCAGATATACCATTATATAGCTGATGTTTATGCCCTTTATTGTTATGCTTTCTATGGCCAGACTTCTAAAGACCTCTAATGATCTTGGCTGTACTGGATAACAGAACAGAACTTTGCTATTGTATAACAAGGCTTCCCTGCCTATCCTACTTTACAAGTATTAATTGAATCTGGAAAAATTATGTACCTCAATAACAGCACAATTTAAATTACAACTGGCAAAAAAAGGTACTTTGTTTTCCTAGTCTCTGATATTCATGGTACTCACCACTTTCTCTTTTGAACGTAAGACACCAAGTTTTCCAAATCGGACATGGAATGGTGAGCATAGGTATGTACCATCTTGCTGCCGAACTACAATTACATCAATACATCCTGAAAGTGTAGCTTGATTAATGCCTTTATACAATTCCTTCATAGTCACCAGAAGTCCAGCAAGCTGTCCAACATAATTCATATTTTAAAGCTAAAAAGAAATGTTGATTGAAAATATTATTCCAAATACAAAGATCTTTAAATTAAAAAAGCCAATGCACAACCATGTTATCATAAATTTTAATTTATAATCCATCTGATAATTGTGATCTGTGGTTATGTGTAAGACACTGAAAATAAAAATAAATCATAACTTCAGAGTAAAAGAGGTAATGTGTATTGTCAAAAATGTCAAAAGTACACTTTCAATTATTTAAGAAGTTTGAAAAATGTTATGAGACCAAAGTTCAAACCCATTTACTATAATGAATTACAAAATAATCTTGGTAATACTTTTATAGGGGTCTAAACAAATCAAAGGTTAGTTACACAAAACACATGCTATGTACTGGTACCTTAGTCAGGTGGAAACTCAGAATTAACACTTAGTTTATAAACTTAGGAAACGGCAGACAATCATTGTTCTCTGCTCATGCACTGGTCACATTTACCTTTAATATTCACAAGTGTATAATCACCATTGTGCATCTTTTTAAGCAAGGATCAACTAAAGGATTTAATATTAAATATTCATTTGGTTGCCAAAGGAATTGACTGACTGGCTTTTCATCTGAGCCTGACTTTGACTCTGTGGCTAAAATGGTGACTGACCCAAAGTCACTCAGTTGGCTTTCTTGCTTAAGGTGGGATAGAACTCACGGTCTCCTGGTTTCTAGCCTGGTGCCTTAATCATTAGACCAAACTGACTCTATTTTAAGTTAGATCAGATCTAACATGTAGCCTCTAGTACAGACCCATTACAATCCTGATTTAATGAAACCTTTTCTAAGTCCTCAACTCCATTCATGCTGTCATTCTTGTGGTCTGCTAAGAACAATGATTCTCAACCTGTGATCCATGGACCCCTGCAGGGCCACAATGTCATCACAGAGGGTCGGCGAAGGCTTGAAGAAATGTTATGGTTTAAATCTTGAGTTAAGTCTTGGTGATCCGTGACCACAAAAGATATTTAAAGAGGGTCCACAATGAAGAAAAAGTTGAGAACCACTGGCTTAGAGGAAAGTGCTGTCTTACTAACCTCTTCTTCTCTTTTCCATCACCATCACCTCTTTATTTTCAATAACCTCTAACAATATACAGGCTTTACTTCGCAATAAGGAGATTTTGCAGCCACCATGCCATCATAAATGCAACCACCAACACTCAAATAACCCCCCTCTTCCAACTCCACTCCCACCAAATGCAGAATCCAGATTCTCAGCATCCATCCCCCATATCCCAGACTCTACTCTCACCAAGGTTTTCTTAAAGCTTTTATTTCAGTGATAGCTAAAAACAAATGGAAGTCACAGCATGGCCAAAAAATCCCCCTCCTTTTAGTTAATATTTAAAGACATACAATATTGAAGTACATGTTAAGTTGTTCTATGCTTTCACAACCTATCTATTATTCAAGGTTTTTTTAAAAAAAAATATATCTATTTTATGTAGATCTGATATATTATTCTGTTGCCACTATTTATTCTATAATATTATAAAGGAGAAAAATGTGTGAGAGTTAGGCAACAAAACAAAGTAAAACATTCTCATTCCTTTTAACCTACACAGGGACTTACAAACCATGAACTCTGTCAGCTCAGCCATAAAACAAGGTCAAGGAATGCACAAAATTGGAAGGAAGATACTGGTAACAAGCATAGGCTCTGGGAAGCAAAGTCATTACAAGATAAACTCTCAAAAATATTCCCTAAAGAGAATCTATGTCCATGAACTGCCTATCTATTCTCTCAAACATGCCACTGTCTTGGTAGCACTGTTCTCATTATATCATAGTATTGCTTTATTAATTTTTTACCTAATTAAGCACATTGATGTGCTGCTATATCCAATCAAATATATTGTGGCTGCCTACAACTATGTGTACAAATCCGGTCACAAGTATTGGTAGCCGCTTTACTTTTTATCTGAAATAATCAAGTTCTTGAAGTGGTCTACCATTGCCTCCTTCCTACGACGGAAGAAAAAGTGATTGGCCCAAGGTCACCAAACTGGGTTTGTACATAAAGTGAAACTGAAACCCATAATCTCCTGGTTAAACTAATGTGTTAATCACTATACTAAACTGGCTTTCATTAGCAATAGCACTTAAGACTTATATACCATTTCACAGTGCTTTACAGCCCTCCCTAAGCAATTTACAGAGTCAGCATATTGCCCCCAATAATCTGGGTCCTAGGACCTCAGAAGGATGAAAAGCTGAGTCAACCTTGAGCCAGTGACCAATACCAAAAATAATTAAAGCAACGTAAATAATAACAGTTGCCAATGAAATTAATATGTTTCATTTTATTTATCACAAAAACTAGATTAACAAAACAGTAAAAACCAAGAAACAGAAATGAAGAGAAAATAAAAGAGGGAAAAAACTACTTCCACAGTTTTTAAAAAATAATAATATAGTGGAGAAGGCGGAGCTTTGTTTCGGCGATACAGCTGCGATCTCGGGGCTCTGAGATCGCAGCCGATATTTTCGCCCCTGGTCGGTCCCAACGGACCTAAACTGTCCTGTAGAGACGGTGATTGTGAAGGGCATAGTCCCAGGATCCCAGGGATATCGCAAAATCTCTGGTTTGATCCGGAAGAAGTCCTTTTGCTGGCGGTGGAGAGGCAGCCTCCATAGCTGCTGAAGTCAGGACAGCTCCGGAAAGGAAGTGGCTGGAAGTGAAAGTGTGTCGGCTGGGTGAGAAACTTTTTTTTTTGTTGTAATTCGCTGAGATTTGAAAGGGCACCCTGAATAGAGAAGAAACTTGTGAGATTTTTTTTTGACAAAAACTGTATGAGCGGCGTTTTTTAAAGTGATGTCAAATTGAAGCTTGGATTTTTTTTTTCTCTTTCTTACTTTTTGGGGGGGGGACTTTAGTGTGACTTTGTGGGTAACCGGACTGAATTTTCTCTTACATATATTTTNTAACACTGCCAACTAGAGGCTTGAAAATATTTTATTTGAATTGGAGAGAACTGTAAGAAGACTCCTTCTCAAGGACATTTCAATGTGATAAGATAGAGGGAGAGCACAGCAAAATATTATTACAGGTGTTCTCCTGGACTCTTATCAAGATTTCAACACTTGAGGCGGCTTTGAAGCTAGTGGAGAAGAGAGTCATAATAAGAGCCTTGGACAACTAAATAAAGGGCAGTGTGCTTTCATATATATATATATGAAAGCACATTGCACTTTATTTACAAAGAGGCTGGTGAGTAGGGGTATCACAAGATATTATATATATATATATATATATATATATATATATATATATATA
>BHEV01031819.1:0-21582 GCA_004319985.1 Emydocephalus ijimae | reverse complement strand
GAAGCAGCTGGGGGCTGTGTCCTCAAGGGAGCTTTCGATGGGCAGATAGAAGCGGCTTGGCGGCAAGGGGAGTGTGTGTGCACGCTCGCCCCAATCCGCTTCTACTGGCCGATCGAAGTGGCTGTTGAACGCGCTTTGGGAGCTCCCCTCGCAGAAAAGAGTCTGCCTTAAAGGCGAGGAGACAGGGGCAGCCACGCCTCGCCCGAAGCAGCTGGGGACTGTGTCCTCAAATGAGCTTTCGATGGGCAGATAGAAGCGGCCTCGTGGCACATGGGCCGCTCTAGGTGGGGGAGGAAATTAAGTCACCCCCGAAAAGACGGCCTAGCCGTTTTTTCAGGGGTCAAGAAAAAATAAGGCCCGGCCTTATTATGTAAGAAACACGGTATATAAAATCTTCTGATTTTTTTTTATGCTATCTGCATGTAAAGGTTATCTATGTATATACATATAAATACATATAATTTTATATATAAATTTTTCTTTTTTCTTTTTGATTTTTTTGATTTTTCTTATATAAACGATAACAGGAAGGAACTAGAAAAGTATCACAGTACAGGCCGGATTTACCAAATAAACGCCTGAGGCCTAGAGAGCGAGGCCTCTGGAAGCAGGCCTCCAGACAACAAACCGCAGGGGGGGGCTGCAACTTCGCCCCGATGAAGGCTGCAGGAGGCCAATAGAATAATGAAAGCGAGCCAAGAAGATCGCTAAAACGACTAAACTCTTGACCCAGGGGGTCTGGGATGCTTACATCCACCGCAGCGGCAAGAATCAGAAATGAAAATGAAAATGGCCTCCGACCATGATGCGGCGCCAAGATGGCGGCCGCAAACTGAGCTATGTCGGGCGCCTTCGGGACGGCAAGGAGGGCTTGTCTGGTTAGCTCAGCATGCCTGGTGCTCTTAAGGAGCGACTAGCCCTTCCTGGTCGGCATTTAGATTGGGGGGGAATCCAGCAAAAATGCGCACCACGAGGCAGCGATGCGATCTAATAATGGGGGGGTCGCGTGAAGCGCTGCGAACCCGCCCGCTTGGCCCCTAGGGGCGAGGGGAGACTTCCCCTAAGTCCCAACCTTTTGCGCAGGAGGAGGAAAGGAAATACCAAACCTGAGAAATAAAGAAATTAGCCAGAATAAAGTACGTGGTCTGAATCGGCCAAGGAGCTCTTTTCAACAGCAGCCTGACTCTTCGAGGCTGAGCAAAAGACTGGGGGAACGCTACGTGGAGTCACGTGAGGGGGGGGAGCATTTCCTCAGCTAAAGCTCAGCCTGCAAGAAGAGGACTCAGAAGCACATCCCACTCTCTGGATGCTCCGAGCGGCTCGTGGGAGAAAGATTGTGTCTCAGCATGCTGGTTGAAATCAAGCCTGACATTCATTCTGTCAAGGAAAGAGGTTAGAGGAAAGACTGAGCAGATTGAGACATAGTCATTTTTACCGAACTGAATTTATTTCAGTGCACACAGATTGCTAAACCTCACAGACAGAATCCATCACCGAAAAAAAAAAATCTCTCCAAACCATATTTGGAGTTTTGCGATTATCGAAAAGCATAGCTGCATGTTCTGACCCAATTTAAATGGCCAGTGTGTGAATTGGTATGTCCAAATGTATCCTCTTGCAATATAAAATTGTACACAGAAAACTAGCACAAAATACTTATTCATTAGAAAGAACCGAGTGATAAAATAATCATGTCTATATGTTATCTTGCATGTTCCTGATGACTAGTGGCTAGGGGATACAGGCAGGAGGAGGTTTATGATATTCATGTCCTAAAAGTAATGTTTCTTAAAGTATGATCCAAGGAGATCCAAGACCCTCCACCAGGGGTCTGCGCAAATAAAAAATGTTTCACGAATATTGAAGATATTTGCAAAAAGTTAAATAATGCTCTTATTTTTATTTATTAAAAGTAGGTTTTTCATAAAAGCATATTTATTTCATCCAGTTGCCTTTTGAAAGGTACCTTTGGGACAATGGATGACCTGGATGATTAAGAATCTCCATAAACATTAATGGACTTAGATAAGTCCCCACTTCTTCCCCATGTCCATCTTGCTCTCTTCCTTCATTTCTTCTCAATTTTAAATTTCTTTCAGTGTTAATACTTATTGATTTGAATTTTAATGTTTTGTCTTGTTTTTGTGTTTGTAAACTGCCTAGAGTAACTTCCAGGCAAGAGGGGCAGAATATAAGTTTAAACAAACAAATATAATTCCAATTAAAAGTGCCAAGAACTGGATCCGGAACCTTCAGCATTCAAAACATGTCAGCTGCTTCCCCATTTTTATTACTTTTTATGCACTGGTTCAGCAAGGCCATAAAAATGTAACACCTCATGTCACTTAACTGAATTGTAGATATGCCATCCTCCTCCCACGTCCTTTCACATTCCCCACAGATACATGACACAAATATCTGATGAATCCACTATTCCCAGTTCTTATATCACTTTACCACTATTGAAATTGTGCATTTGGGAAATTTATAGGTATGAGAGCCTTAACTGGGGTCCTAGAAAGTCCTTATAAAAAGCAAAGACCATTTCAAAAGCAGCATATTAAACTAGATAGCACTGAGATGTCAGATCACTTTCTAGAAAAAAGAACCCCCAGATAAGAATATAAAATTTGTGCCAATAATAATGCCTTAACATATGAGCAGCATCAGTACTGTGGTTTTTAAATATATAGATTTGTAAAATTTACATCCCAGATTTCACCAGGAGCAAAAGGCACCATACACAGGGCTCTATTACCCCTCCACCCCCCAGAGCAAAATTGTATGAGATAGATTGGGTTAAAAGAATTATTGCCCAAAAGTCACCCCGTGAGTTCAAGGCTGAGGACAATGTTGAATAGGGGTCCCCTCTGCCGATCCAACATCTGGACTGGTAGATCACAAGGGCTCTCTTATAAATATTTAAATGTTGCAATTTGGGACCCCTAGACAACTAATTGCATCATAACCACTGAAAACAGTGATATATAATATGAACAAACCTTTAATATAAAAACAATATGTATAACCTAATAAGTGGTTTTATAGCTTTTTACTGTCATAATTTGACAGGAAGCAGCTTAAGGAGAATTTTAAAAAGTTGTACTTTTGACTATTGCAACTGAGGAAGCCAATTAGCAATTCCACAAGACAAGATAGCCAATATTGAAATTCTGTTCCTTGTTTCTGCCAATCTCACTAATCTCAAAGGCAAGAAGATAACAGATACTGTATTAATCTTAGCATTGTTTTCAGATACATATTTAATTGGCAGATAGCATATCTGAGACAATAGACAGCATTCAAACATGAATATATTTATCTTTTAACTCCTCCAGTCTTCTAAAGGCAGATTTTATTATCAGTGCTGAAGTGAAATCTATTGTCTAGACCTGACTTTACTGGCATCTAGGAACTCTTTGGGGGGGGGGGAATGGGGAGCACATAAGATGGTTACACTGTAATTTGTTCTCCCATGGTTTTGTTTTTATGTTACTATTATTTGTCTTTAATGATTTTAACTGTTGTTTTTAATATTTTAATTGGTTATTTATTGTACCCTGCCCAGTGTCACATGGGTGGGATGGGCAGATTTATAAATCTAGTTAAATAAATAAAAATGCAGATACAATAGAAGCATTAGGATTTCTTCAAATAATCTGGCCCCAAATCAGATTTAAAGGCCAAAGCAAGACTTCAATTTGGTCCAGAAATGTATAGCTAACCAGTACTGAATTAATGTCGTATCTTTTGCCTATCTGACAATAGTAGGCAACCATCCTACAACTCTATGCTTCCATTACAGAGTTTATTCCAACCTATTTTTCACATTCTTGATTCTCCAGTATCTTAGGAAGATTCACAGTTTGAGAGCTGCTGTCCTTATTTTTAATGTAGAGGACACTTATTTATAACATTAATTCCCATTTTAAGGCCTGCCTAAGAGGGGGGAACCAGAAAAAAAGAATAGACTTCTGCTACCAGAAAGAATAGACATCACTGAGAAAAAAGCCTGAAGAAAAAGAAATCATTGCAACACATCACCAAATTAGGGAGGAAAACTTCAAGAGATCAGCAGGGACCTTCACCTGGGTTGCCCAAATATCTTCCTCCAAAGGGAAGCCTCCTGAATTAGCAAGAAGGCAATGCAGAGCTTTGCAGCTTCAGATCAAAATCTCCTTCATCCTTATCAACAGTTTTAAGTGCAAGGGCCTTGAGACATTCCCCTATTTATTCCCATCCTCCTGAGTGCAACAAAGTTAAACTCACCAAACACTTTAAATCCGTCAGGCTAATCCAAGCTGTACATTTTATATTACACACCATTTCCCCTGGTTTGCTGCAGGGTATATAAAAGAATGAAAAAACTCCAATGCCACACCCTGCTTTTAACAAGCAAGGCACATAAAGCTTGAGATTTTAAAATTCTTATGAAATTAAATAGCGCCTCATGATACACTGTGAAATAAGAGGTAAACACACACTACTCCAAAATTCTAAAATAGTTAACAACTATGATTTGATGCTAGATAGGCCCACATTATTGGAAAGAATAGTGGGACAAAAATTTTAACTCTCAATTGAAATGCAAATTAACCCTTCTCCTAAGCACCAAAAAGTAAGATGCTTGGCCCCAGGAAAAGGCATTCCAAAAAACATGTAATTGTTTTTTAAATAATAACAAAAAATAAAAATAAAAAACCCATGAAAGATACTTATGAGAAAATACATAAAAGAAAAAAATCACATAGAAAATGCTTTTTAAAAAATGAAAATATAATTCAAGTATGATTAACTTAGTTTTTTTCACTTTTTTTTAACATACTGTATTTTGTACAAATGAGTCCCATATTTCATTCTACTTGTCCGTACAAGATCTACATATACCAGCAATCTGCTCATAGGTGACAAGTGCAATCAGGTCTTCAATCCACTGCATGAAAGAGCCTGTAAATTTCTCTTTCCAAAGGTGAAACACCATGCCAGAAAAGGTGGGACATCCACGAGAGGGGCACGTGGACAAGCAATGATGTAAATGCAACTACTTATGTATTTGCATCCCATGCTGGGGATGCAAATCTATAAAGCAAATAGGTTGCCCGATGGCATCATCACATACAGTAAACATCACTGTGTCTTACCTGTGCAAATTGAGTTGTTAAGCAACTCAGTATTGGCTTGAATGGCATGTAGGCACAACACATGTATTAATGCTGAAGTCAGACTGGCAGCCTTTAGGATCCATATGATATGGTCAATAAAGTATGTCTCAGAAAGCAGGCTGGCTACTGCATTCTGCACAGCTGCAGTCACTAAGTCATCTTTAAAAAGCAGACCAAGATAAACTGCAGTTCAATACTCTAACCAGGAGGTTGCCAGAGAGGAGACTGTTGTAGCCAACTCATCCCTGATATGAGCACTGCTATTTCTCCTTGCTAGTTTCTATAATTGAACCTATCCAAGTACATAAGAAATCAAATCTGTTGCCTCTTTGGGAAGAGAACTAATCTGAAAGAGTTGCTGAATACACCTCACTGCGACAATATTCATAATAGGAAAAATGTTCAATTCAACTCTCTTTCAAATAGTAGTAATAGTAGTCTCTCAAGACTCTTTTTTCTGCTTATACGTGTGTGTGTGTGTGTGTGTATACAGCGTACATACTTTTTTCTTTTGACAGAGGGCATCAGAATTTCATTTTTCAAAGCCAAGCTTCAAATATTCAGTTAATAATAGAAGTCCCAAAGAGCACCTGTATAAACATCCTCCAGTGCTCTTCCCTCTATCTTATCATTTCCAGTAGCCTTGAGAAGAGTTTTTTTCCCCCCCTCTCAACTTCAAACAAAATATTTTCAAGCCTCTAGTTGGCAGTGTTACAAAGTTTCTTCAAACCACTCCCCCATCTTCCTCCCTGAAAAAAGCCTAAAAAGGAAAAAAAAATATATATGTATATTTATGTATATTTTAAAAAAATATTAAAGGGGGCCTCTATTTTAAAAAATATAAACAGTCAAAAAGGAGAAGAGAGAGCAAGTAAATATAAAAATATAAAAGAAAAAAACAGTCTGGTTAACTAGATCGCAATAGAAATTCAGTAAAGAAAAAAAAAGAGTAAAAATAAAAAGCCAAGCCTCACTTTTACATTCCTTAAAAAAAAATCGCTGCTAAATCAAATTTTGTCAATAAGTTTACATATTTCTTCTCATATTAGAGTGTTCCTAAGTCCCAAGCAAAAAAAAAGGATCCTCACCAGCCGATACACTTCTCTTTCTATCTCGTCCTTCCGGAGCTGTCCCAGCTTCAGCAGCTTAATGGCTGCCTCTCCGCCGTTGGCAAAAGGGCTTCTTCTGGATCAACCAGGAACTTGCGATGTCCCTGGGATCTACAGAACGCGCCCCTTACTGTCACCGTCACTACGAGACGGTTTAGGTCCGCTGGGACCGACCAGGGGCAAATAATATCAGCTGCGATCTCGGAAATCTAGGAAATAACGAAGATATAATTTTTCTTGGTTTTGATAATATTTTATTAAGATAGATTTGGTATGATTCTATGATCTGTTATAAAATAATTTAACTTAATTATAGTTATCTCGCTTAAGTATGAATTAGTAAAATGATAGTCAAATGATTGTTCAATAATGATATTAGGATACTTAACTGATGATTGATAATGTGAGTTATTATGTAATATAATTATTTCGATGACTATGAAATGGATGCACAAAAAGGAGTGGTAAACCAACCGATACACTGTAAATTTATGAAGAATGATGATTTTTTAATGTTATGTTTTATGTTTTATGTGTTTTTGTTTGTCGTTAAAATCAATCAAACTTTTATCAAAAAAAAAAATGAATTTCATTTTTAATGTATGCCAGTGTATACACAGAAAAAGTGACAAAAAAGGTTATCTTATCTTAGTATGCAAGCAACAGAAAGATGACTTCCAGTTTTCCAGGCCAATTTCTTTAGCAGTTATTCCCATATAACACTTGCAATGGCTTTCTCAACATCCATTCCTGGGGGCTTTGTCCTTTTCTGTTCTTTCACTGTTACTACAGAACTTAAACCATGTTGTAATAAGTTTATTTCTTCCCCCTGACACTGTCCTACTCCCACAACTGCATTAATTGTGACAGGATGCCATGGGACTCAACCGCTATTATCCCAAGAGTTTCCTCACTTGCTGGTCCTTCCTTGTTCCTTCTCCATTAATCTCACCTTTTTAAATCACCACTCATCAGATATATCACTTTTTATGCCTAGCATTGTTTTTCTAAGTTCCCAGAAAAGGGGAAATTCTTTGCCAGTTATTGAAGGCTAACAAGTGCCTTTTCTAGGTCACCCTCCTCTGTATCCCACTGGAAAAACAAAAGGAATCTCTTTAATTGTCCAGAAGGCCTTTCTATTTAGAGATTGTAATAAAAAATTAACCTAGGGAAAAAATGAAACCAAACTCATATTTGTATTTATGTAAATTACCCTTCCCAGCTCTGATCCACAAAGTATTACTTTTCAAGCTGTTAATATGTCCTTCATCCTTGCTTCTCTTACTAGGTTAACACAACTACAGTGTTAGCATCCTATAGTATTGGGTTCTACATTGGTATGTTTAGCAGTGAAATAAATGCAGATATGGATCATTCGATACTGGGGAAAAGAAAGCCTTGCTCTTAGTCATTGCTTTATTTTTTTAAAGAGCTGTCTTTATTGTTTCTTAAAGTTTTTGTTCAAGTAACATACACTTTCTCTAACTTGATCCTGCATCTTTTATCTCTTGGCAAATTCAACCATGTGGCAGGTTTCCAAGTGAACAGAGGATGATGAGTCTGCAAATTTGAAATGAAGGGTGTATACACAGAGACATTTTTTATAAAATATGAAAATGTTATTGTTCATTATGTCGACAATAAAAAAACCCCAAAAATCTAAACTGGCCATCTAGGTAGCTTAAAAGGTTGATGCAGAATGAGAATTATTGGAAGCAGACTTATAACCATATATAAGATTGTGCAGTAGTTCAGAGTTCATTAAAAAGAGACATTCCATAATACATGAAAACAGAAACACAGCACCTCTGCGGCTCATTAAAGCAGGAGCCTCTATATCCAAGAACATGTGACTGCTAGGGAGAAATTTCTGCAACCTGGGAAAAGATGAGGCTATTTTTAAAAAATCCTACATTCAAGCAACAGGACACCCCTTTGCAAATGAATTCAAACCATTGCACAATGCAAAAGCAAATATTTTTATTTATTTATTAAATTTATATGTTGACATCTGTCGAATAACATTCTTAATGTAATTTTTAGCAAACTGTTCTCTTTTACATTCCATACTTACAAAAAATAAAATAAAAGCAAAATTATACAGCAATTTAGGAAAGTAGCACCAGCACATACACACACATACAAAAGGAAAATCTTAAAATAAAATAAGCCAAAATTGCCTTGCACTATTACTATTCTCATATTGCACTATTACTATCCTCACCTTTGAGGATTTTAATATTACTGTGATGTAAGTATTTAGAATATTAACATTTGAATAAAACAGGTGGTTTTAAAAAAATGTTGTCTCTTTTGCTATCTCTATTACTATCCTCACCTTTGAGGATTTTAATATTACTGTGATGTAAGTATTTAGAATATTAACATTTGAATAAAACAGGTGGTTTAAAAAAAATGTTGTCTCTTTAATTTTGAAAAGTCGGTGTGCTCTGAACATCAATATCTGATTTCAAAAGCCTTTAGATCTTGGGGTAGTCACCATCTGGAACAGCAACACTGAGCTCCACAGCTCCAAAACAGCATTTTTTAATGTAAAGTTAGTAAGAACTAGAAATCTCAGTATTCAATAATAAATGCAGAAACTGTCTAGAAGAAAAAAAAACTCAAGGAAAGAAAAACAATACCATTTTCTTGCTATAATGAATTTCCACATTTCCCTAAATACAGACTTCCTCCTACTTTTATCAACTGAAATAAAATGGTATTCTATTCCTTGTGCTACATTTATTACAAATGGAATTTTCCTTTAAGATATCCCCTGTTAAAATAATGATATCTGAGTATCCCTCATTTTCTATTTTTAACTTAATTACTGACCTATTTTAAATTATAACTTTAGTTGGAAATGACCATAGTTGGAAATGACTGTAAGCTGGTGATGATCGATTACATATGCATGCATACATACATATACACACACACACAAATGTTTTATGTATATTTTACATAATTATCCAGCAATTATTCAATAATGTCAATGAGGCAATCCTATTTGCTGTCCTTGGATTTTAATATAGAAATCTGTAAAAACTGGTGGTTTAATTGTGGGCTGAATTCCTTTAAATATTTGCAAAATGTTTGTTTATTTTTCATAATTAAGCCCCCTGCCAAATCATTTAGGGCTTTGGTAGCTAACATGCCCAGTTAGAAACATAATATAAAGTCCAAAATACTATCAACAAAATTCTGTTTATGGTTTTAAGCGTTCATTTTTAATCGCAATAAATACTATTGTAAATGGATGGTTAAAATTTCATTGAACTTCTCAGGAAAGATAAATTTAGATAAAATGAATATTGTTCAAGACTGATATCACTATAATAATTATATACTGATTTTGAATTATTTGTTTTAATCCAGCTAATTTAAATAGATGGATAAACTATTAAAATTATATAATTTTTATTAAAGAAGTGTTGAAGAATATAAACTATAGAAAATAAAGAAAATAAACAAAAATATTAAATAGTGAAAATAGAAAGAAAACTTAAAAATGGGAAAAAAAGGATTATAAAGAAGCGCTACCAAACTTTTTGACAGTGGTTATAATTACATTTATATTTTGCCCTCTCTCTCCAAAGTTATATCATAATTTTCTTCTTTACTGATGTGAAGAATCTGCTACCCTTTCTAAGCCTCAAACCCATATATGTCAAGTTCATTTTTCTCATGGGTGTTCAGTCACTGATAAATTTATATGTTGATCTTTCTCCAATCAGTCAAGTTAGTTTTTCCATTTGCTAGTTCTGTTATCTTCACTAACTATTCCTTCATTGTGAGCGTTTCAGACGCATTGATATTTGTACTTCTATAACTATCTGGTTTGGTACAGCAACTAAACAGGACAGGTACAGACTCCGAATAGTAAGGACTACAGAAAGAACAATTTCAACCAGTCTGCCTTATATAGAAGACCTGCATATGGTGCAGGTTAGAAGGATTATTTTAGTAACGCAAAGAACAAAAAGAAAAGGAAAATTTTGCCCAGATCCTTTTTCAATATGACACAGGAATTAAATGTGACAGATCAATGGAGGAGAATAAATTTGGGGAAAAAAGAATTCAAGTTCTACTCTAACCCACACAAATTGTGGTCTAGATTAGACATGGTGTGGATGAACGCAGAACTAGGAAACCAACTAGATTTGATAGAGATTATGACAAATGTATGGGCTGATCATAACCTATTAAAAATAACTTGGAAAGGAAGGAAAAGGAAGAATAGAAGGTGGATACTTAATCCCCAAATTTTAAAGGAGAAAGATTTTGTTGAGAAAATTAAGAAAGAAATGGAACTTTTTTTTAAGGAAAATATAATGGAGCAAACATTACAGAATTTATGGGATACAGTAAAGGCAGTCTTGAGGGGACTGGTAATAGCATATACAGCGAAAAGGAAGAAGGAAAGATGGCAAAATCAGAATAAATTACAGGAGGAGATTAAAGACCTAAAAAGTAGATTACCAAAAAAAATCACAAGATGAAAAATTGAGGAGAGAGATGATTCTTACTAGGCATAAATTGAACATTATAAATCGGGAAGAGAGAGTTAAAGAAGTGAAAAGGGCAAAACAGAATTTTTTCGAACATGCAAATAAACCAGGGAGGTGGTTAGCCCATAAATTAAGATTAGAAAGAGAAAGAGGGTTGATACAAGAATTGGAGGATGATGATGGAAAATTAAAATATCGAATGACTGAGAAAAAGAAAATAGTACAAAAATATTTTGAATAACTATATAGGGAGGATGGAATAAACCCTGAGAATATAAAACAATATTTGAAAAGGAAAGGTCTCCCAGAAATTAGAGAGGAACAGAAAGAGATTTTAAATAAAGAAATAACAGTGATGGAATTGAAAAGGGCGGTTGAAAGGCAGAAAGATAAGACGCCAGGGCTGGATGGTCTTCTAGCGGAACTGCATAAATGTATTTATGAATGTCTTGAACCAGTGATGTTAGATGTGTACAATGAGGTATTAGACTTTGCCAAATTACCCGATTCATGGAGAGAAGTGAATATCTCACTAATTCCTAAAGAAGATTTAGATCACAGATTAAAAATTATAGACCAATCTCACTCCTGAATGCAGACGATAAAATATTCGCAACAATAATGTCAGAAAGACTAAAAATTATATTAAATGAACTTATTCATATTGACCAGAACAGTTTTCTACCTTCTAGACAGATAAGGAACAATATAAGGATAGTATTAAATGTATTAGAATACTATGAGGCCCACCTGGGAAAGCAGGCAGCGTTGATTTTCTTGGATGCTCAGAAGGCCTTTGACAATCTCAGCTGGCAGTTCTTGATCCAACAGGTCGAAAATATGGGATTTGGATCTAAACTCAAGAAAATGATTGGCACAATTTATTCGAACCAAAAAGCTAGGGTAATTATAAATGGGGAGATTACTGAAAACTTTAAGATTATGAAAGGTGTTAGGCAGGGATGTCCAATGTCGCCTCTGCTTTTTATCTTGACTATTGAAGTGCTTTTAAATCAGATTAGACAAAGAAAGGAGATAACTGGACTAAAGAGCAAAAAAGAAGAATATAAAGTACAGGCATTTGTGGACGACATTGTGTTTTTTGTGGAAGATCCAATGGAGTCAGGGACTTATTTAATTCAAGAATTAGAAGAATATGGGGCAGTAGCAGGACTAAAAATTAATAAAGATAAAACCAAAGTAATAACCAAAAACTTGATCGAAAGTAAAAAAAAAAAAAAACAATTGGAAAGGAAATTGGGACTACAAAATGTCAAAAAACTTAAATATCTAGGAATTTGGTTTACAGGAAGATGCTCTTCCATAAAAGAGGATAATTATATGAAATTACTTTCACAGATAAAGATTTGGCCAATTGGGGAAAATTATAATTATCACTATTAGGCCAAATAGCGGCCATAAAAATGAACATACTACCTATAAAATTGGATAAGAATTTTTTTCAGCAATTAGATAGGACGGCAATGGAATTTATATGGATGAGGAAAAAAGCACGAATAAAATTGAAAACGTTAGAAGATAGTAGAACCAGAGGCGGCCTTGGACTCCCAAAATGGGAAACATATTATCAAGCAGCAATTTTACTAGGGGTTAAGGAGTGGATAAACTTAAAAAATAAAAGAATTTTGGCAATAGAAGGTCATGACCTCAAAATTGGGTGGCACGCCTTTCTATGGGATAAAAAGAATAAGATCCACTCCTATTTCCATAGACATTTGATAAGGAACTCAATTTTACAAACATGGGAGAAAATTAAAAAAAGCATTATCTGAAAAGATCAAACTGGATCTCACCTATAGAAGCTATATTATATCCAAATACAAGGGACATTAAAAAAATGATTAGATATAAAGAATTGGTAGATGAACAGGGGGAATTAAAAACACTGGATAAACTAAAAGAACAAGGGATAATATTAGACTGGTGGGTATATTTGCAAATTCAAACTAAATTTAAGAAAGACGTAAAGGAGCTAGGGATAGATAAAGATTGTAAAAAATTGGACCAAATCTTGACAGGCAAGGATATAAAATTTATAACACGAATATATAATTAATTACTGGAGGTAGAACTAGAGGAGGAAATTGTTAAGGGATCAATGATGGCCTGGGTGAGAAATGTGGGTCATAATATAAATTTGGATGAGTGGGAAAAGACTTGGACTGAGAACTGGAAGCTGATTTTGTCAATGGCATTCAAAGAAAATCAATATAAAATGTTTTGTAGATGGCACTTAGCGCCAGCACAACTGGCGAAAATGTATCCAACCTTGAAACCAGAATGCTGGAAGTGCAAAAAAAAGAAAGGAACGTTTTTCCATATGTGGTAGCAATGTATAGAGGTCAAAAAATACTGAAAGAAAATATAGAGATGGCTTTTTGAGATTACAAAATATAAATTGAATTTGGAACCCAAAACATTTTTATTAGGTATGATCAAAGGGAATTTGAGTAAAGATAAAAGATACCTTATTGTACACATCTTAACTGCAGCAAGAATCATGTTAGCACAAAATTGGAAGAGTGATAAAATACCACCAGATGAAGTTTTGATTCAAAAAATAATGGACTGTGCTGAACTAGATAAATTCACTATGGAACTGAAAGGCAAAGAGGATCAAGAATACTATGCAACATGGGAGAGGTGGTACGAATGGGTGAAGGATAAGGATAAAAATAATTTATAGTCACAAAACAAGAAACATGTATATACAATGACACAATAACTGTTAATGGAAATGAGATTTTTGTATTTTTTGTTTTTAAAGAATAAAAATTAAAAAAAAGGAGGGCTCAGAAAATATTTATAGACCCTCACATCCTGGACATAAACTGTTTCAATTCCTCTCCTCAGCATGCCCCTATAGGGTATTGCATGCCAAAATAATTAGACACAGGAACAGTGTTTTCCCTCGTGCCATGACTCTGCTGAATATCTAATTTTATACAAAAAGTTCTTATGCACTGATGTAAGTTTCAATCCTTTCATGTAAGTTTCAATCGTTTTAAACACATATTTTCCCACTATTCCATCAGTTTATGTCCACAATTCTTAGCCCATTTTTTTCATATCTTTTTACTTGTTGTTCTTCAGTTTCAAATTTCAATAAAAATTTACACATTTTGCTAATGTGTATTGTTAAATTACATGTTCATCATTTGCACATACTTCAAATTCTATTCAATGTATAAATTAGGGAAGAAAGATTCTCACTAATTGGCCGAGAAAACAATTCTTATTATATTACTATCCTAATATATGTTTTAGGAAACTGAAATCAGCTTGCATTAACCCTCAGATATTTTGGAAAAGATAGAAGTTCCCACATCTCAGGTAACTCATCACTTTAGACTGAACTGGGATAGTCCTGTCTTCATATACTAACAGCAGTAGACTTATATACGGCTTCATAGTGTTTTACAGCTTTCTTTAAGTGGTTAACAGAATTAACATACTGCCCTCAACAATCTAGATCCTGATTTTTACCGATCTTGGAAGGATGGAAGACTGAGTCAACCTTGAGCTGGTCAGAATCAAACTCCTGGCAATGGTCAGAGTTAGCGCGCAATA
The DNA here is from genome assembly GCA_004319985.1 of Emydocephalus ijimae. Lineage (NCBI taxonomy): Eukaryota > Metazoa > Chordata > Lepidosauria > Squamata > Elapidae > Emydocephalus > Emydocephalus ijimae. Next base: position 7,206 of record BHEV01031819.1, on the reverse strand, counting down.
CTGCATTCCAACCACTGTGCCACCACAGCTCCTGGTGATAGCTAGCATTGATGGTGCAAGCGTAAAAGAAGCCTTCAACTCCTAGCAAAACTTTTGCAGCAGCATTTTTGACTAGTTAGAAGATTCTGAATACTAGTCAAAGGTAGATACATGCAGTTCATATATTATCTTTATGATGCTCTCTACTCCTTAAAGCCATTCCCCTATATTCTGTTCGTGCCTTCTCTAATCCCCAGAAATATCCTGCATAACAGGGACCATGACCAAAATGTAAGTCTTTAAAACTGCTTTATTTTATTCTGTTATTCCCTCTGTTCAATCAAAGATTTCTTCAAATAATTTTTTTTGAAGGGAAGTCAAGAGGCAAATCTTAAAAATCACTAAGTAAAATGGACCCCAAGGGATTCAAAGCTTACCTTTGAAATCAATGTTCCAGTTATACAATATTACATATTCCTTTCACTGTCTAGAGATGATAAAAGAACTACTCTCAACTGGGGATAAAGTATTCAAACATTTTGACGAATAGCCTGTTCTATATACCGAGAACACTATTCCAGTGTTGATTTAAGAGCGTGGGAAGGCCTCCAAAAACCTGAGCCATCTGAAATGAATCTCATTATTCTGAAGTCATCAAAAATTAATCCTATGAGATAAAGTACAGGATATCTTGGGGAAATAAACAAATAAACTGTATAAGACTCTGGAGAAAATTACAAAAAGAAACAACGATGCTTTCCTTTTCTCCAATTCATCCTGTTCAAGAATACATTTTATTTCATCTGCATTTTTATCTTTTACCCCTGTTAGGTCTATCTCTCATGCTGTCCTAATGGCAAGGTTTAGTACAGTAGTGTTTCATCCCAAGTAAATTACTCTATTCCACAAAACTTACAAGCTGCTCAAAGGACAGCAGATTTGTAACATTCCCTTTACTCTCTTTAAACTGTCATAATGTACCTACACTACTTTCTGTACACCACAGTACATGAATACCTGATTAAATCCCAAATGCACATTTCTTTATTTGGGGACTGACAAATAATAATCAGTGGGACATCTGAAAAGTCATTCCAATCCCTGACAGAGAACCATCTATTTTACAAACCTTGAAATATGACCTGTGATAAATGACCCTGCTAGTGACTAGCTGGCTGGAGATAGATAGACCAAAAGTCAAGTTTCAAGTTGAATATGTTTACATATATAAGGTGGCCTGCTAATTATCTTTATGATGCTCTCTACTCTTAAAAGCCATTCCCCTATATTCTGTTTGTGCCTTCTCTAATCCCCAGAAATATCCTGCATAACAGGGACCATGACCAAAATGTAAGTCTTAAAAACTGCTTTATTTTATTCTGTTATTCCTTCTGTTCAATCAAAGATTTCTTCAAATAATTTTTTTTGAAGGGAAGTCAAGATTTTTGTCCAGAGTCCTTGCCCTGTTGCATTTTATTCTATGCCTGCAGTCTCTTTATTTAGTCAATAGGTAGGACCGGCATTTCTTTTGAGCTGAAAGGATTTCTGAAGTAAGCAGGTACTATGAAAGGTTTTACAAGAATACTAGCTTCGTTTAGACCCCAGGATGCAGCCAGGCCAGTTCATAATGACTGCAGGAACAGCTATTTAACACAGTAATTTTGACTCCAGTGAATATAAATGAACCTTTAAAATCTTTGGAAAAAATATGATCAAAATAACAGAGCTACAATGTGATATGCAGAGACATTCTGTGCAGTTGCTGCAATTGGCCCTAGTTGTGTGAAGAGATGAGAAACCATGCTGAGCAAACAAATCTTACTCATCTCATTATTAGAAGTCCCACTTGCACTAGATTCAGAGACTTTCCCAGGCAGACGCATTCCTGCTGCCATGAGAACTAGAATCCTATGATGCAGACTTTTAAAAAGACAAACAATACTATTATTAATCCAAACATCCAGTTCAGTTAGGGAAACAGGATGATTGACAGAATGAAGGATGGAAGATGTGGTCTGTCTAGCATGTGCATATATATGTGTACAGGGGTTCCCCCCCCATTTACTCTTTTCTAAAATTTATATTGTTTTTATATTTTTATTTGTATTATATTGTTTCTAAAATATATATTGTTACAACAGTTACAAACACAATAGGTCTTTCACTGTTGTAACAAATTGGAAAATGAGAGTAATTCTAGTTAAGGTCATCCTTCTATTTTGAACCATACACTTCAGATGATTTGGGTGCCTCAAAAGGAACATATACGATTGTAATTTTTAAGTTGGCAGTTCAAGGCCATCATTGTCTTCTGCCCTGGGTAGAACATCTGGCTTCCACACACTTCCACTGTGGGGAAGGCAGGCAGAGAGGAGGAAATAGGTAGCTTCCTGTCTGTAATTATTAACAAGGAACACAAAGCAAACAAGCACAGTTGACATTTATTTAATGGCACTGTCCTTCTGTCAGCTCAGAAGCAATAAAGCTAACACTAGAATACTGCATCCGTCTCAAAATATAATTTAGTACAAACAGAGCAAACAAATAAGAATTCAGGATATAGGAACTGCCGCCATCCTAATGTTTTTTGTATGGACAGTGACACATAAATCTATAAAAATGAACTAAGTGCTAGTAAATATTTTCTGCTAATATTCTCAGTCATTAAACTGCACATGGAAGTAATGGGGGACATAGCTAGAGATGTTTCATGTTACATGATTTGTTACAAAGATCAACTGACCACTGGGAAGCAGGGGAACAGTAGAAATCAAGTGGAAAGGAAAATGGAATGAAATTAGGATAGGGGTGTGAAACTTGAGTTCATCAGGGTTGTGTTTGACCTCAAGGGGCCGGGGGAGCGTGGCCAGGATGAACGTGGCCAGCTCAATGTCACTCATCGAGGCTCCATATTGGACTGCAATGGGCTCCTGCAGCCCTCTGCCAGTGAAAAGGGAGCTCCCCGAGCTCTGTTTTCACTGGCAGAGGGTTGCAAGAGGTCGTCGCAGCCCAAAACAGAGCTCAGGAAGGCTGCATGCAGTCCTCCTCCGCTCCCTTTTCACTAGCAGAGGCACCACAGGTCCTTCGCTGTTTCCAGGGCAGGCCCCCGGGCCAGATCTAAGCACCCTGCGGGCTAGGTCTGGCCCCCGGGCCTTGAGTTTAACACCACTGAATTAGGAGTATGATACTAAATAAGAACTAAATAAGATAAGGCACATATGATTTCATGACTATATGACATCTGCTAAGGAAATTCTCATGTTTGAAGACTACAATTTACATCTTTCTAAGTGCAGTAAAGGTGACAGACAGTAAAGCCTATAAATGGCTACTGCTACACAAATATCCAAGGGACTAAACCTGGTAGAATTACTGAGAGGATCTGAATTAAAATAAGTGGAAGGAGCAGAAACTATATTTATCACGCTTCTCTGATTGCACTAATATACTACCAACCAAGTAAAATGAGAAGATATAGATGATGCCCATCACAATAAATCACATATTTTAATTACCTTAACATCTGTCAGGACACTAATTCTACAAAGGATGATCTTCCTAGTAAATTCCTAACTTCCCCTAAAAATAACTTTCTTCTTCAAAGGAGTGAGAAAGCTAAAGGGGGAACAGCTATCTCCCATGGAATGTTAATCAACAAGGAAGACTGAACAGATAAAGCAGGGATAGGGGATTTGGAAGGCAAAATAATTGTATTGCTACAGTTCTTGATTTTTTTAAAAAAAATCTTAAACCGTAAATTTAGTCAACAATGTACCCTGAGATTCAAATTTGTAATGATTAGTTCAATTATATCCAGATTTTATCCCTTTAAAATTAATTATTTCATATAATTAATTATTTACCAATTATATTCATTTATATTTATTTAATTCTTTCCTAGGTGCATGGATCACCTGAAATATATTCTAGTCTATAAATCCTAATATCTATTAGCTTTTAAAAACACAATGTTCCTTTCAATACACAAATATATTTCCATATACAGTAAATCTTGGTTTAATGGATCTTTGTTTAGTAAATTTTGGAAACACTGAACACATTTTTATGTTTCAGCATTTAACATATAAAGTTCTTTGTTCTACAGTAATCCAGACAAGTTTCATCATTTTTATAAATTTATATTGTCTGTATAATGATACAATGTTACACATTAATAATGTAATTTATATTATTGCCCTCATAACATAATTATACAAATGACTACATTGATGTAAATGACATAATTTATGTATCTGCGTTAATCTGCCACATGTCATTACTCAAATGAACAAATTGTTGCAACTCACATAAACTCAGATTTAATGGGCATTTGGGCTTAATATATAGCCAGTCTCTACTTACAAATGGTCCATTCAATTGAAGGTTTATTTTGTATCTGTCAAATCAGCTGTTTATAAAGACTTACATAAAAATGATTTTTAAAAATTACATCATTAGTTTCCAAAAATATTTCTAACCAAACAACGTAGCAGCAATTATATGGCACAGGAGAGACCAGGAGAAATAAATTATACAAATGCAGTCTGAGCAATTTTCTTATACAGACTGTAAGCAGCCATAAACATTACAAGCAGAGAAAATAGGGTAGAAATGCTGAGAGCCCAAAAGAAAGACATTTTTTGGAAAGATGCATTTCTAATAAGTATACATATTTTCCTCATTGAAGAGTCAATGGTTTGGATGTTTTTGCAAAAGAAAAAGTAAAGAAATTTGCCAGCAATGACAGAATACCATCTTACCTTCAAATTTTGCAGCCCAAGACCCCAAACTAGCCTCCAATCCATTAATCTGAAAGATTCATCTGAATCCCTTTTGACTCTTTTGGCACTACAAGACATAAACAGATGGATAAGCAGAACAGCTGCAGAACAGCAAAATAAATGAGAAATATCAGTCAAATGAAGGCATTTATAAATAAGCAAATATACACAAGTGACATGAGGACAAATATACAAATTATTTGTGAGCTTTGATTGCTTGAGCCATAATCAAAGTATGGGGTAGTTTCTCGGGAAGGGTCACTACTAATGGATTTTCTGAGTATAAATTTCCCTCCAAATGCATTTTTTGATAATGATAATAATCCGAATTATACACTTCAAACATAAACCCAACCACATTCTGTGAGCAAGAAAACAAATTTATGTAAATAAACATTATAAAAGCTCAGAATCATTAAATTAGCAGTGATGCCTATTGCATATTTAATTCCAGCAGGAACAGAAGTATAATTAGGAAAATAATGTTCTTCCTCATATCTTTTTGCCATTATTAAAAGCCTCCCATGCATAATTATTTGTTCAATAATTCATCCATTGGTTAAATAAATCCTGAATTCCCAGTATTTAATGACAGTCAGCCTAGCAGCTGTAATCAGAATGCTGAATCCTCCAACTTTTGGAAATTATCTCTTCTGTAATTCCCAAAAGAAACGGACATGCAAATGGATCACACAGGAACCAAAACGGAACCTGAAATGTTCTTGGGATCTAATGGGTTGCTTATAAAGTTTAAAATCTTTGATTTTGAGCTAAACCAAGCAAATAAATTGTTGGCTATCACCTTTTCTAATCAGCCTTTCTCTTTTTCCTCTCCCAACCCACTCTGCAATTTGGAGCATTATCTTTGAAGCATGACAGCTTCTTTTATTGTATTATTTGCAAACTAAGCATTTTAAGTGAACAATAGTCCTTGTGGGTATAGGAAAATTCTAAATAAACCCTGAGCAAAATAAGTTTGCTTGATGCCCAATGATGGGATGGAGGCAATTAAAACTGATATTTTATTTTCTCCTTTTGGTGGAAATTAAATGAATTGTGCAAAATCATTTACCCAAGGAATATTTGGTTCTATTCTCCCAATGAATTAAAATGAATATTATCATAAAACTATTGAGAGATCATGTATAACTAGAAAGTGCAGGATTTAAGAAGTCATCCAACTATATATACAACATTCCCCCCCCCCCAAAAAAATCTCCACCTTTCCATACTTCACATATTTTACATTAAAAACAGGAGAATGTTTCACATAACATTTCGCACAAAGGGGGCTTTTTAATTGGTCTAGTTGTTAAGACACCAGGCTAGAAAGCAGAAGATTTGAACTGTGAGTTCAAATCCCTTCTTAGCCATTAAAGTCAGCTAGGTTGACTTTGGGCCAGTCATTCTTTCTCAACCCAACTCAGCTCACAGGCTTAGTGTGCAAAAAATAGGTGGAGGAAGGTGTGTTGAATATGTTCACCTTCTTGAGTTATTGTTTGTAAAAAATAATAAAGATGGGATATAAACAAATAAAAATTGTATTTATAAAATGTTCTTGATGATGATGATGATGATGATTTGATGATGATTTCTTATCTTTCTGAATTGCTGAGGACCTTTTATGATGACAACAGGATTATTCCAAAGACTCATTCCATTTGTATATACCGGCACATACATCCAGTATAAAAAAAAGAATGTTTCCATTAAAAAAAAACAAAAGAACAGCAGTCATTACCAAATAAATCTTACAGATCAGATTTATTTAATCAAAAACTTGACCACTCAAGTCTTCAAGCAGAAGGGGAAGAAAAATCAATTATGAGAGATGCACTATACTTTATGAAACATTTAGACAAACCGAAACTTAAATCTTCAAATTAATGCAATACCAAAAATAGAAGTGCTTAGAGCCCTCTCGATGAGTATCAGACATCGAACCCTGTGAAGGTAGGAAAGATACTCAGACATGTTTGGTCTACCATTTGCAAGCTTAATCCTTGCTATTCTTAGTTTATCAAATCTAGTAGGAAAGGGCTGTCTGGGGGCTCCAGCTTTTCCATGTCAGCAGGCAAACTGCCAACCTACAATACAGTATTCCAGTAGAACACAGCAACATCAAGATCTGCTTTATGCCAAGTCAGATTATGGTATCCATCTAAGCAAGAACATTCTGCTCAGACAACAGCAGCCCTGCAGGATTCTCAGGAAATGATTATCTTTGCCAACACTTCACCTATTTGCTCATTTTAATTGGATTTGCTTAACAGCTGCAGTAAAAACGGACATAAAATCTGTCGGGTCATGTGATGAACTGTTTAACTACTGCATCACTTAATGAACAACATTTCAGGAACTTCCGGTTTGTCGCCTTCGCGAGCGGCAGGGTTTCGCGATCCTGCGCGATCCCCGCCGCGCTAGCCGTTTTGGTGCCTTCGACCTG
>BHEV01031818.1:0-24236 GCA_004319985.1 Emydocephalus ijimae | reverse complement strand
CATGGCCGGTCCGAAATCCCCGCGTCCTGACCAATCAGCACGCGGGGATTTCGGGTATGCGCGTTAGGACATAGCAAACTGGTTGTTAAATCATTTGAATCCCACCACTGGCTCAGTTGTGGTCAATGGGGAAGCCAGTTTCCCTTAATAACCATGCTGCTAACTTAAGTCCTGCAGAGATTCACTTAACAATGATGGCAAGAAAGATTGTTATAATGGGGCAAAATTAACAAACTTCTCACTTAGCAATGTAGATTTTAGGCCCAATTGTGGTCATAAGTCAAGGAATACCTGTACTTAAGTGAGAAAACTGGGCCAAGGATAAGCATAACAACTCTGAAAAGAAAAGAAGCGAGCCTGCAGATCTGTATCTGTTCTGCTTGCAACCAAGCAGAATTAATTTAGTCAATTGCAGGTTGCCCCGGGAAAGAATCTTTCCTCCAGGGTTATTAGTCTGCTTTCCCTTGTCTCAAAATGATGTTCAGGTAATTCATCAGATTATTTTTAAGCTCTGCTTTTTATGAAACAGACACACCAAAGTTCAGGAGGAGTTCAGAAGGGCATTTTCTTTGCTTGTTAGCTATTCTGGTTTGTGAGGATCTGCTTGAACCAGTCTGGGGGGAAAATGGATTTCCTGTTACACACCCACTGCTACTATTATCGCAGCAGTGTCTAGTCCTCATGGGCAAAGGGTTCCTAAATATAGGGACGCTGACATATATATAAGTAGATTGAGGCATTATTTTTAAGCTTAACACACTTTTCCCAGGAGAGGGAATTTGCCAAATTTGAATGAATGCCATATTCTCTAATCATCTGGAGTCATTCTAACCTTATATATTGAAATAATTTATTTTTTGTGAGTAAGAATTATGGCCCTGTTTATTTTTCTTGTTTCTTTAAATATTTCCTAAATATAGTATTACTAGATGCTTCAGTATTCCCAGAAAATGCATGATTTACTCCTAGGTATACAATTGAGCATAAAGCTTTGAACAACTTCTTCTTCTTCTTCTTCTTCTTCTTCTTCTTCTTCTTCTTCTTCTTCTTCTCCTCCTCCTCCTCCTCCTCCTCCTCCTCCTCCTCTTCCTCCATCATCCAGCTTCTTCAGCATAGATGAGAAGCAAAACATCTTCAAAGAAAAACTAAGAAAGTCCAGTTGCCTTCTGAAAAAGCACCTTTGGGACAAGCATGACCTGGATGACTGAGAATCTCTACAGACTTTTAGCTATACAATTTGGGATGAACACCCTTTGAATGGTGGGGGAAGTAGGAATGGATTTCCAGGAAAAAAAAGTGCAGACTACAGGAACCAGATGATCCTTGAGGACACAAATAAACCTCCAAGTGCTTCAATGACCCTCTAAAAGGATGCAAATGACCAGCAAGTGCAAGGAATATAAATCCTTCCATTCCCCACCATCCAGCCAGAGCTGAAGAAGCTTCTTGGATGAGCGAAATGTCTTCAGAGAAAAAAAACAAGCAAGTCCAGTTGCCTCCCGGAAAAGCACCTTTGGGTCATCATTATTGATTATTAGAATTTGAACTTGCCCTTATTATTTTATAAATAACTCAGGGTAGCAAACATACATGATAGCCCTTCCTCCTCCTATTTCCCCCACAGGTGCTTCATGTCATAGAGTCTGAAGTTAAACCCTAACTGAGTCTTGGAGTTTCAGCCTGCTTGCATAGTTACTATGCTTGACTCTATTTCTGAAGTTCCTGTGAGTATCAAGAGTATCAAGTTTTTCCTCCTAGCTGGAAGTAACTTGCTGTTCATCCTAATTGTGTCTCTATTCCTCTGCCACTGCAAAGATTGAAATGTCAGCTAATGTTGCTAAACAATTACTGGTTCTGATTGTCTCTTCTGATCATCTAATTTAATTCACACTTGGGATCCTGGATAGATTTCTAATAAAGCTTGCACTCCTCAGTGATAATTGAAGTGGGATTTATAGGTTGCTTCTGCTTTTGCATCTGATGCAGACTTCTTTAAGAACAAGACAATGAGGACCGAAAGTTGTTGTCTGACTTAGAATTGATGTTTATAAAGGTCAGTCCAAGATCAATTGGGTGAACTATATAAGGAATAGAATCGAGTTGTCCTGTACCAGAAATAACAGAATAACAGAGTTGGAGTGGTGTTTTACTCCAACTCCTTCCTCAAACTGGAGACCCTACAGGTTAAAGCCTGCCGCTTTAAGCATAAGCACCCGCTGCCCCAGCCCTCCGAAAGCATCTCCAAGTGGAGCGGCTATGGCTGGAGTGGGGGGTGCTCAAGGTCCCATTGGAATTGCATGCCATCCCCTCCCCCCCCTTTCTTCCTTTTCCCACCACCCGCTGCTGACTGGAGCTCGCCAGATCACAGTTCATCCCAAACACAGATGTGTGTGTGTGTGTGTGTGTGTATGTGTTTGTGATAGCTGTGGTGGGGGGTGCTGCCATCTGTCAGAAATGGTGTAGGGTCTCCCGCTTGGGCGGGGTGGGTTGGACTAGATGACCTGCAAGGTCCCTTCCAATTCTAATTATCTGTTATCTGAACTACAGGTTATAAAAAAAAAAAATCTGCCCTCCCTTACAGTGGTGCGTTTCAAACATCTTTACCACCGGTTTGGTGGGCGTGGTTTGGTGGGTGCGCTTGGTGTGTGCACGCACACACTTTGCGTGTGTGAGCACACCAACTGTGCACTTTGTGCTGGTGCAGAAGCTTTCTGACTCGCCTCCTGCAATCCTGGACTTTCCCTGTCACTTCAGCAGCTGCCGCGCAGCCATCTGCTGTGCCGTGCAAAGCAGCTGCCCTTCAAAATCAAGGAATCTGAGAGCCCGGGCGGGTGGGCCCAACAGGAGGGCATTGGAGAGAACTGGTCCAGTCTCTGCTGCTCATTGGCGCTACCGGCTTGGCAGAACCAGGCCAAACCAGTAGAATACCTCCACTATTCCCTTACTCACACCTCCAACTGACCAAGCTTAAATCCTCCACCTTTCTGAACCTGATTAAATGATCTCCAGTTCACAAGAACTTACACCCTTTAATAAAAATGGGGAAAGGTATTAGATTCCTGATTTTTGTCCTGCCATGGGCCTCCTTTCATAAGATGGGAGAGGATAACTTTTTCATCTGCTGAATGGGATGACTTCACTATCTCCCTTTCTGTGCTCCTGCTTCTCTCTCTCTCTCTCTCTCTCACACACACACACACACACACACACAGAGACAATTCAAGCAGCTTGCTTTTCTTGTGGCTTGGACGTCAAATTAAATCGTGTTTGGGGTTTATGGTCAGGCACAGCTCTTGTGGTCACAGAGAAGAAGAAAAAAGAAAAGCGGGGAGGGGGGAAGGAAAGGAAAATATGGAAATCCTGCTGATGATATGGAAGGATCACTGTGTAATTGAGTATTGAATCATTAAAACGTAGGCACAGGATACAAGAAGCTCAAAGGGTCATGTTAGGCACAGGGTAAATGGTTAATTGCTGGAGAATTACAGGTGACATCACAGCGGGGGAAAAAACTAAAAATAAACATTGCTGATGTAACGGTTCATTAGAGATGTTCCTCAATATTATACAGGCTGCTCTCCTGTATTAATTAAGGAAAAGAATACAACTTGTTTCTACTTGGAAACACTTCTGGACTTGGTGCTGGAGATAGGGGGAAAAAATGAAACTTTCACTTTGGGTTTTGCAGATTAGATAGGTTTGTTGTTGACTATAAATGGCTAGTGCTGTATATATTACGATATAAACACCAAAAAGTTGAGGCTGTATGTTATTACCTTATTCTACTGCACTAAAATGAACTGTAGGTCAACGTTTTTCTTTCTTTTTCTCCTTTTCCCCTAAACCTTTTCCTCTTTCCTTTTTCCTCCCCAACTTTCCCATTATTTTCATTTTTCTTTGCAGTTTATATTTTGATAAACTGATACAAATTTTAAAAGGTAAAAATACCATGGACATTCCTGGTCAAAGCTTTTCACACTAGACACCATCATGTCGACCAAATTCTAACTGTTATGTTCTGCGCATGGGCGCAAGGAGCGGAGACGAGGCAGTGAACAGTGAACTTCAACTCTTTATTGAACATACTGAACAGAGCAAAACCCTAGGGCAGCAGCAGCCCTTTTATAGGGCAGGCTGCTGACCTATTAGCCAATGAGAAACATGGAAGTGTTAAACCCTTGAACCAATGAGAGTTGGCCCGTTAACAGCCAATCAGATATCCCAGAAAGGACCAATCCGATATCGCTATTATCGACCAATCAGAATTGCAGGATTAGAACCCTGCTTTTTCTTAAGGTTGTTAAAACTTTATTAAACGCCTTTATTAGTTCATAACACTAACAGAACAGAATAACAGAATTGGAAGGGACCTTGAAGATCTTCTAGACAACCCCCTGCTCAACCCCCTATACCATTTCAACAAATGGCTGTCCAATCTCTTCTTAAAAACTTCCAATGTTGGAGCACCCACAACTTCTAGAGGCAAGTTGTTCCACTGATTAATTATTATGTCATTCTCTTCCATCGATGTTTATTTTTAAAATGAATTACTAATTTAATACAAATTACTGATTTTCCAGAACAGTGGAAAACAAGGAGCAGGTGAAAATATTTTTTTTACACCTTCACTGAAACTTCATTGATTTCCAGTTTATTACTAAGCTCAAGTGCTGTGCACAAATATTGATTGCACCAGATTTTTCTATAGTTAGTATATATCTAACCATATATGAAGACTATTGTCTTTGCGGGTCTCCATTCTTTGAAATGAGGCAAGGTTTTTACCACTCTCTTCTTAGGGAGAACTGGGTTAGTAGAAAATTCTTGTAAGAATCATTACTATCCTATTTGTTGTTTAGTTTAAATGAATCTACACTAATCGTGATGATGATTGATGGCAGTAATCCAACCTTAGAATTACCTGCTTCTGAGATCTTATTTATTGTATCTGTTAAGGATTTGTTGATTGTCTATCACACTTGAGCAATAAAAAAGAAAATGCTGACATTTCTACTGGCCAGAATGCCTTGAGATGATGCTACATCTGAGCATTCTAGAAAAATAAATAAAATGCGATTGTAGAAATAAAACTGTTGAAGTGACATCAGTAGGAGTGAAGTCACAAAGCAACACAAAGCACAAGATGAAAATGAATGTGAATACACTGGATGCATATTTGATTAATGAATGCCATGGCCATTCATGCCTTAGGAGAATATGAAATAAGAATATGAAATTATCAAAAAGTGTTAATAATTCACATGTCTGCTTGCTTTTCACTCATCTATTTCTTCTGACAGTTCTGCCAAGCTGAAAAGAGAGGCCACAGAGCTGAGCAATCAGCCTTGAAAAAAATCTCATTTTATTTCATAAGCATATAATTTTGTTCACTAAAACAAGAGAGTAAAGCTGTCATCAAGTCGCTGTTTCTTGGCTGAAGTCAACATGGTATTCTTACTTGATGGATCAACATGATGTCCTTTAAAAGTTCATTCTGTTCCAGCTGCTACAGTAATGTTTATCTTGAGCACCTAATTATAGAGTCTAACCTGCATCTGGAGAGCTGGTTTGATGTTATTATAGTGTCCCAGAGACAAAACAAAAATATTGGTTTAAACTTATCCATTGAACAAGGAATTGGGGACTCTTTTAAACTGATGATTGATGAAAACTCAGGAATTAGAGTTAATTACTTCCCTCTACTCCATCCATGGAACACTAAGGCCCGATTATCAATTTCTAATGGAAATTGCTTGGTCACCAAGATGTCAGAATTTAATGAAGCAACAAGCCATTTTTGGACCGAGTAATGAATATTCTTTCAAAATTTTTACATGAATGAAGAATGGTCTATTTGTTAGGCATATGAAGAGCTTTCCTTATGGCTGTTTCATAAGTTAGATAAGTCCTGAAAAAAATCAATGTAACTCTAGTGTAACTCTAATTTCTGAAAGCATCTTAAATTGTAGGAGTTCTGGAACTCAAAGTCCATAAGAGAAGAAGGAATTCAGAGTTTGATAATACTTTCATATTACAGCCTGATGAATTATGATAATGGCAGAATTACAGTAGAGATGGATTTTAAGGAAAATTAAATATCAATATAAATAAATGGATGTAGGAGGAAATATTCTGCTGATGATATGGTTATATCATCAAAATGACACTATAGAGCCCTGCACACCAGAACAAATAGGCACAAGGACAGTTTTTTCCCAAATGCCATCACTCTGCTAAACAAATAACTCCCTCAACACTATTCAACTATTTACAAAGTCTGCACTACTATTACTGTTAATTTTCTCATCACTCCTTATCACTCATCCCCTCCCACTTGTGATTGTATGACTGTAACTTTGCCACTTGTATCCTTGTGATTTATATTGACTGTTTCCTAGTATGATTTGATGCTTATTGTACCCTATGACTATTATTAAGTGTTGTACCTTATAATTCTTGACTCTTGACAAATGCATCTTTTCTTTTATGTATGCTGAGAGCATTTGCACCAAGACAAATTTCTTGTGTGTCCAATCACACTTGGCCAATAAAGAATTCAATTCAGTTCTATTCAATTCTATTCTACTTGATTTAATTGTTTATGAGTTTAAGATGTAAGAATGATGGGAGGTTCTGAAAATGGGATGGGATCATTTCTTGGCACTATCAAGAGTACATCAAAGACTGAGGTGGAGAGCAATCTCATTCGTTCATAAATAAACAAAGTCTTGGGAAAGAGAGATTTAATCTCCTGTTGCTTCTCATATGTTCACATTGAACACACTGTCCATTTGATTTCCCTCCCTTCCCAGTCCAGGTAAAACCAAAGTTGATACAGCTCTGATCGTATCTCCTTTGCTGACCCACACATGCAGAATGTGAACAGAATGGGAGTGACTCACCATGATTGCATCATTATTGCAAGCAAGTTAGAAATGTTGTCATCATTGGGACCAGGCAGGGATTTGTGTGTGTGTGTGTGTGTGTGTGTGTGCGTGTGGCAAGGGAAAGCCAGCCAATCATGTTCTGTGTGCAGCAGCTGCAAATACTGGTGATAACAAACATGGGTTATGCGCAGCCAGTGAGAGGGAAAGAAGAAAAACAACATCAAGGCATGGTTGGCTGTATCCAACACCAGTACAATTCCTTTTGTTGCATTAGTCCTGCATGCAACATGCTCAACTCTTCCCCAAGCTCAGAAGTTCCATGGAGTTTAGCTCAAAACCCCCCTGTTATAAAATTAATTAGCCTCCCAAAATAATGGACTGGAAGCAGGTGTAAGAAAAAGATCTATGAAGCTTTCTTTAAAAAAGAAATTAAGGTCAGAACCACCTACAAATTATAGACATATAACATTCAGCACTGACCAATAGATCACAGAAGTATCGTATGTAAAAAGTATGTAGAATAAACAGGATTAAAAACTAAATGGCATTCATCCAATATCAAGCCAAGTCAACAGCATTTCCCCTTGCTAGGATGAGGTCTTTCTCTGCACGTGTTGAAAGACATTGTATGCACCATAGCATATGCTACATGGATTGTTCTTCTCTCCAATCACACAGAGTATCTTCTACAGAGAAGCCCAATTTTCTTCGATTGTCCTTTGATCTTCCTATCCTGTCACACAGTCAATCAATTCAATCAGAATAGAGCTGGGAGGGACCTTGGAGATCTTCTAGTCCACCCCCTGCTCAAGCAGAAGACCTTATACCATTTCAGATAAGTGACTGTCCAGTCTCTCCTTAAAATCCTCCAAGGATGGAGCATCCACAACTTCTGAAGGCAAGCTCTTCCGCTGGTTAATTGTTCTTATTGTTAGGAAGTCTCTCCTTAATTCCAGGTTGCTTTTCCCTTGATTGGTGTCGATCCGTTGTTGATTAGTGTCCATCGTTTCTTGTTTTACCTTCTGATGCTTTGGAAAATATACCTAACAATATATTTAGCAATTTTCGTACAGGCCAAGGTCATTCCTGACCAGATGTCAGACAGTCGTGTGATTGTGTCCAATTGCCTAATTGCTCCTTTTTCTCCTTCCATTGTTCCAGGGCCAGCTGTTAGGAGGGGCAGAAGTTTTGAGGGAGAAGCTGCTTGGAACAGACTGAAAAGAGTTATGTTACCAAATTCTACTGTTATAAAATGGAGGTAAGGCATACATGGGAATAAATGACATTCTTAATTAAAGTTTCAACATTAAGTAAGATCCAAGTTGAAGATGAGGGACATTCCCATGATTGTTTAATCTATTTATGGATAAATGCATAAGGAATGTTTGTGGTGATACTAGAGTGGTGTCGGTTGGGGACCTGTATATTTGTATACTTTGACAGACAGGTGAGTGAGATGCTATTAGCTGAGAATGTGCAAGATTTGCAGTAAATGTTAGATAGATTAGGTAATGTAATGAGGAACATGGATCTGAAAACAGATTTATCAGTGTTCAGTGTGTTGCATTTCAGTGGAAAAATGGAGTATGTAAATGATTGTTATGCATAAATACAAGTGGTTCTCAACTTTTAACCACAATTGAGCTCAAAGTTTATGTTAGCCAACATAATTTATGTTGTTAAGTGAGTTTTGCCCCATTGTAGGACTTTTCTTGCCCCAGTTGTTAAGTGAATCACTGCAGTTGTTAAATTAGTAACATGGTTGTTAAGTGAACCTGATTTCCTCACTGACTTTGCTTGTCAGAAGGTTGCAAAAGGTCATCACTGCAACTGTCATAAATGTGAGTCAGTTGTCAAGCATCTGAATGTAAATCACATGACCGTGGGGATGCTGCAATATCATAAGTGGAAAAAATGGTCATAAGTCACTTTTTAAAGTGCGGGTGTAACATTGAACGGTCACTAGGCAAAGTTGTAAGTTGAGGACTAGCTATAACTGGAGCATGTAGGTGAATTTGTACTTGTTGAATGATTACTACGGATGTGCAAATGTTGATAGAAAGTTAGTGGGTGGGTAGTATTTGGTAGGTCATGAGGAATGTTCATTGAAAGAAGTGAAAACTGGTGTACTGTAAGAGTGTGCTTCTTCCACTTTGTTACATGGGAAAATTGGCTACTCAGGAGAAACACCAAAAAAGGTTGCCTGCAGTATCTCAAATGAGATACTGAAGTTGTACTGAGTACAAGTTGGTATACTGGGTCAACTGGTGTTACTACTGGTTCGGTGACTATGTTTTGCGTGCACGTGTAAAAAACCTTAAGCTGTGTTGCCCGGACAGCTGAAAAGTGCTACGCACAGGTACTCAGTGTTTGAAAAGCCACTTTTTTCTTGCTTTTTCAACCTCAGCTGTGCTGCGCAAAACAGCTGAGGTTGAAAAAGCAGGAAATAAAGGACAGGGAAGAGCCCAGGCAGGCGGGTGGGCCAAACAGCAGCAGACACAGAACCGATTCAGTGTCTGCTGCTCTTCAGAGCTACCGGTTCTATGGAGCCAGGCAGAACTGATAGCATCCCATCCCTGTAACTGGGTATACTTTGAGATACTGGGTTGTAAAACAAAGAAGAGAGGGTTGAGAAGGAAGGAGTGTTGGATGAAGGGGAATTCAAGAGAAATAGGAGTGAATAATACTAAAGTAATATACAAAAAATGTTTCATTTTACAGAGACCATGAAGAATAAATCATAACACAAATAAAGAATGGAATAATTTATGGGCCAAGAAAAAGGGACAGCTCAGGAAAGTTATGATCGGATCTATGAGACCATTTGAGACAGATGAGAAGTTTGAAGAACAAAAGGTCGCATATAAAGTGGTGTATGGCTATTGTGGAAGTAAGAATGGTTTACAAAGATAGAAATGTATGTAGAGGTGTACTGGATGATGTTAATGAAATTAATTTTAGCCATGTTAATATTTCTGACTCCTTTTCTATGTTTTGTATTGTATTGCCTACTTAAAAGTGACCTTATGATACACATCTATGTATTTATGAAGGTATTACTGAGATGTAGGAGAAAAGGTAGATTACTTAATAAGCTAAAGTTGCTAACTAACCCAACGTCCTTTGTCTAGGAAATATGAGCATTGTCTTATACATTATAGAGAGCCACTTTGTTGTAATGGTTAAGGCAAAGATGAACCCACTCTTCTTTGTTTTACAACCTAGTATCTCATATACTATGAGATATACTTCAGTATCTCATTTCCACTGCAGGCAACCTTCTTTTGTGTTTCTCCTGAGAAACCAGGAGACCATGAATTCGAGTCCTATCTTAGGCATAAAGCCAATTAGGTGACCTTGGGCCAATGCATCTCTCTCATCCCGAGGGACCAGGCTATGGTAAACCAATTCTGAAAACTCGCCAAGACAACTGCAGGAGTTTCTCCAGGAAGTTGCCAGGAGTTAACACTTACTCAAAGGTGCACACACATACATTGTTCATTATATACAGGTATCTGAAGAGCAATATATTGGAGAAAGATACCCAGTACAGGCTACGCTATTTGGCAATAATATAATGAGGAATTAAGGAAGACATTTTCTTAGAATGACCATTGTCATATGATTCTGCCACAGTGGTATTATTCTACTGGTTCGGCCCAGTTCTGGCATACCAGCAGCTCCAAAGATCCGCCGAGACTGAACCGGTTTGCGCCCACCAAGCCACACCCACCGAACCAATAGTAAACCTCTTTGAAACATACCACTGTCCTGTCCCCCAAAAAGGCAAAGATGGGATGGGGATTCCAACATATTGTCAGACAAGAGAGGTCACACTATATTCTCTTTTAATCTTAACTAAGATCTTGTCTTATCAATGACTTCATCAAGATAACTCTCCTCTGCAGTGTACGAGTTGCAGTTCAGTAGAAGTTGCAGAGATATGCTGGACAAATTTCTCACAAATAGTTGTTCCAGGAGAATTAATAACATTTCTGTTGAATTCCTGCATTCTTCCAGCCTTATTTTGAAAGTTTTGGATTAACTAGTGGACTATCTCCAGTGGTGGGGTTCAAATAATTTAACAACTAGTTCTCTGCCCTAATGATTTCTTCCAACAACCAGTTCATCAAACTGTTCAGAAAGTTAACAACTGGTTCTCCTGAACTGATGAAAACTGGCTTAATCCCACCACTGATCTTCTTCAGCTCTTCCCTCAATGGATTGTGACCTTCCTTTTTTAGATAGCCTTTTCTTTGCCTTCCCTTGAACCCTGAAATCATATTCCGATCCTCTATAGAACATTAGATGAAGGAATGAAGAATTTCCAGCCAAGAAATCTTTAAAAAAAAAAGTCACCTTCTGTTAAAGGCAAAATTAGTCCTCATGTTCACCTGACTATTATAAATATGATGGGAGCAAGGATAACTTTTTAAATGTATTTTGGCAATGGTAAAAGGAAATGGGCAGATAGAACAAACTCTTTAATTCGTGGGCCTTTACTCATAGGTTTCCCGTCAAGCATGGTTTCCTCTTTATTTAGAATCAATACTAAGTAAGGAAAGTATAAATATATAAATCGAAAGCTCTTTTTTTGTGGGCGTTTGGTGGCCAAAGTAAATGGCCTGAGGTTTGGAAAGGCCGTGTGCATTCATTTTGTATTTGCTCAAAGATTCATGAGAGATTTTTTTTTAAAGTTTCATATTATCCCGAGTAGAATATATTTCAGGATTATTGAAGGAAGAATGACTTTTAAAATTGGAAGTGCAGTTTATAAAAGGAGTGATGGATTATGGCAGAAACTCTACAAATCGCACATATGCATTCAGTTAGGGTTCAGCAAAATCCACTATTCTTTGACCCAAAGGTGCTTTTTCAAAAAGCAACTGGAATTTGTTTTTCCTTGAAGATGTTTCGCTTCTGAAGAACTGAAGAAACTTCTTGGATGAGAAGGGAGGCATCTTCAAAAAACAAACAAACAAAGGAAGTCCAGTTGCCTCTTGAAAAGCACTTTTGGAACAAACATGACCTAGATCAGGGGTCTCCAACCTTGGCAACTTTAAGACTTGTGGACTTCAACTCCCAGAATTCCTTAGCCAGCTGGCTGAGGAATTCTGGGAGTTGAAGTCCACAAGTCTTAGCCAAGGTTGACCTAGATGACAGAGAATCTCCATAGACACCATTTTTTGAGTTTCCTGTGTCTGTAGCTCATCCTTGCCAATTGTTGGAGGATAGGAACATGTGTAGTATGATGTTCTTCAAAAAGTAGGGATCATCCAGGTGTGTTGGGACCATCATTCTAAGAATGTCCAGCTGACAATCCTAACTCATCAAGAGGGTACCAGCTTGAGAAAGACTGTTATAAGTACACCAGTCAATTAATTTTAATTGTCAGGGAAGAGGGAGATCCCACATCTGCCTTGGTAAAATTACACTTGTCATATTGCGTCCAGTTTTGTTTGCCACAATATAAAAAAATATGTTGAGACTCTGGAAAGAGTGCAGAAAAGAGCAAAAAAGATGATTGGGGGGGGGGATGGGGTGGAAACTAAAACATATGAAGAACAATTACAAGAATGGGGTATGTCTAGTATATTGAAAAGAAGGGTTGGGGTGGAATGACAGCAGTGTTCCTGCATTTGAGGGGCTGCCACAAAGAAGAATGGCTCAACCTAGAAGGCAAGACAAGAAGCAATGAATAGAAACTAATCAAAGAGAGAAGCAACCTAGAACTAAGGAGAAATTTCCTGACAGTGAGAACAACTAACCTGTGGGATAATTTGCCTTCAGAAGTTGCGGATGCTCCATCACTGGAGGTTTTAAAGAAGAAATTGAACAGCCATTGCTTGACCAGGGAATTGCGCTAGAAGACCTCCAAGGTCCCTTCAAATTCTGTTGTTCTATTATTCAGCTAGAATAATGACATGGTTGCAAGTTCAGCTTCACTTACAAGCTATTCCAATGGAGAACCCCATACTTTGCTCCTACATGCAGTTTGCAGTCTGCAGTATGATAGGCAAGGGCTAGGACCGAAGACCCCATGATTTTCTGGATGCAGAATTATGGAGACAATAAATAAATAAATCACAACTGCAAAGGATAGTAGGAAGTAGCACACTTAAGATTTATTAATGCTACTGCTGCTTTGCTATCAATGATCTGAGGCACAACAGCCACTAGGGGTGACATTGAATTGAATTCTTTATTGTCATTGTACGTATATACACAGTATACACATACAACGAAATTCACATAACACCCAGAGACCAGACTCAGCACGCACACACACATAACAATCCCCAAACACCTCCCCACCCACCAAAATTCCCCGCCTCCTAAAAACACACAAGCATCCACACAACAGGCCAAGTAATATTGTCCAGCTGATGGTGGTTCTTAACCTCATTGTTAAGTGCAATTTATAGCTCTGGGATAAAAAATGTTCAGAAACATGTGGTTTGAGTTTTATTTGTTCTGTATCTTCTGCCAGAAGGCAACAGTTCATAAAGATTGTAAGCTGGATGGGAAGAGTCTCTGAGAACATTGGGCAACTTCCTTAAACAGCGAAATGTGAAGATGTCACCCAGGGCTGGTAGCTGTAGCCCAATGATATTCTGGACAGTTTTAATGATTCTCTGTAGAGCTTTTTTGTCCGCTACAGAGCTGCTCCCGTACCATGCAAAGATGCCATATGTCAGGACACTCTCAGTGAGTCTGTGGTAGTAGGACAGAAGTAGATGCTGAGATAGATTTATCTTCCTGAGCATTCTCAGGAAATACAGCCTCTTCTGGCCCTTCTTTACAAGTATGTTAGCATTCATAGTCCATGAGAGGTCCTCTGAGATATAAGTGCCCAGAAATTTAAAACTACCAACCCTCTCCACCTCCTTGCCATGTATGTACAATGGTAAATGTACATCTCTCTTCCTCCTGAAGTCAGTTATAAGTTCTTTAGTTTTTTTGGTGTTAAGTGTAAGATTATTTTATTTACACCACAGTGTCAGCCCTCATTAATAAGAACAATGAGTTTACTTATAGAAAGGAAGTCCTTTATATAAGCAGACTCATTGTTCTTATTAATGAGCCCCACCACTGTCGTGTCATGCACAAATTTAATAATTGTGTTGGTGTTATACAATGGGGTGCTGTCATGTGGGTACAAAGACATGATAACAGTGTTCCAATATCTCAGGGGCTGCCACAAAGAAGAGGGAGTCAAGCTACTTTCCAAAGCACCTGAGAGAAGCAATGGATGGAAACTAATCAAGGAGGAAACAACCTAGAAACTAAGAAGAAATTTCCTAACAGTTAGGACAATTAACCAGTGGAACAACTTGCCTCCAGAAGTTGGGAATGCTCCAACACTGGAAGTTTTTAAGAAGAGATTGGATAACCATTTGTCTGAAGTGCTGTAGGGTTTATTGCTTAAGTAGGGGATTGGACTAGGAGACCTCCAAGGTCCCTTCCAACTCTGTTATTTTATTTTATTTTATTCTACTTGGCATAGGACAACTCGCCATGGCCAACTTGACATGGGACAACTTGCTGCAGGAAGATTCAGCAATTCAATTTAATTATTTAAAATAATTTTAAAAATATTTTAATTTTTGTCGTTCACATTTAATTTTGTCCCTCCCTGTGCATCCTTCCATTAAAAATTCTATTCCACTATTTCTTCAATATTAATGTAGAAGAGCTACTACATCCCATAGTGAGTTATCTCATGGTGAGTTGGCCATGGTGAGTTGTCTGGTGGTGAGTTGGCCACAGCGAGTTGTCATAGACCCACTTTGATAATGTCATTTTTAAATATAAGACTGATCCAAAGCCTAGCTAGCTGAAGTTGTAGATCAGCTTGAACATGCTTGCCTCCAAATGATACTTGTATCAGGACATAACTATGAGTGGAAAAAGAAACATACATGTAATCCTCAGCTTACAACCACTTGTTTAATCTCCATTTGAAGTAATAACAGCCCTGAAAAAATGATTTATTATTGGTCGTAGACTTATAACTGTTGCAACATCCTCACTGTTGTGAATGAATAAATGTGTAATAAAGTTATCTTGAGCTTGAAGTCAAGTGCAGGGTTCTGGCCCTGCACTTCTGATTGGCTGTTAAATGGCGAGATCAGATTGGTCTGTTCAGGAGAATCTGATTGGCCATTAACGAGCCATTCTCATTGGTCAATGGAGCTAGCGCTCCCAGGTTTTCATTGGTTGAATAGTTAATAAGTTGCCTAGAAAAGGAATGCTGTAGCAGCCATCCAGTTTGAGCTGTCACACCATGTAAATAAAGAGTTTGAAGTTCACCGTTTCACCGGCTCGTCTCCATTATTCTCACCCATGCTCCAAACTTAACACTGGCGACGAAGGTGGGATTTGGAGACGTCAGAGCTGACTGAACAACGAAGGAGATAACCGAGCACGTGGCTGAAAACGCACAACGGTGGAACCATGTCCGGCGGCGTCATACCACCCGCTCCGTTCGACCCAGCGCAAGAAAACTGGGAGTCCTACATGGATCATTTCCAAATGTTCTTGGAAACCAATAATTTGAAGGATGACCGGGAATAAACGGGCGGTATTCCTAACGCATTGCAGGCCGACCGTATTCAAGATGGCCAAGGCCCTAGCAAAACCGGCTGAAGTGAAGGCTATGGACTGGGACGTCCTCGAACCCCTACTGAGGGCCCACTATGCACCGACCGTACCAACGCTAGTAAGGCGGCACGAGTTCTACCAAAGAAACCAGTGGAAAGGAGAGAGCGTTGCCGATTTCATCGCAGACCTCCGAAACCTGGGAGGCCTCTGCGGGTTCGCCGAACTGGAAGAGGCTTTGAGAGATTGAATAGTTCTAGGATTAGATGCACTAAATGTGCAGAATAAGCTGATGGCAAAAAGCGACATCAGCCTTGCCGATGCCATCGCTGATGCTACTTCAGCAGAAGCAACCAGGAAGTCGGCTGCCCAACTGCGCCGCAATCGCGCTCCGGTACACCAACCGACCGGCGACATTTTACCCAAGTCAGAAGGACAGCTCTTGACGGCCCACCACGAGGACCTCTCTTTGTCATCAGACAGCGACGAAGAAGAGGTCCATCGACTGTCGTCCAATCGGGACCATTACCAGAAGTCCCAACACCCATGTGCTGGCTGTGGGGCCAACCATTCCAGGTCCGAATGCAAATTCCACGACTTGCTCTGCCATGAGTGCGGGAAACGAGGCCACATCGGACGGGTCTGTAGAAGCCTCCTAGGACCCAGCCAGACCTCGAAGGGGGCTAACTATTGCCAATCGACAGGAAACCGTCCTGTAAGGTGAGAACCAGTAAACCACTCCTACAGAAACCAAACCTTAAATCTCCCCACGAAGCGAGAAGAGGCTCACCAAACTATCACTATCGGTCATGCCTCTTCCTTGGATGCCAAGAAAATCCGAATTAAAGTGGCCATCGAAAACCAGCCCTGTCAAATGGAAGTCGACTCGGGATCGTCTCTCTCGATGGTTTCCTGGAAGACCCTCAAGCAACTCATCCCCACTATCCGGCGCCAAGACCTCCGTTCCCAAAGACTCATACTTAAAGACTATCAGGGGAATAGGATTCCAGTCGTAGGAACCAGTCGAGTCCAGGTCTCATTCAAAAATCGCACAGCGTACTTACCCCTGACTGTGATTGACAAGGACCAGCCTAGCCTGTCAGGCCTCCAATGGTTCGCGCCACTTGGCATTGAAGTGGCACGAATCGGCAGCAGTGACTGGGAGGAGGACCTCGTCCATGAATTCAGGGACGTCTTCGCAGAAAAGCTAGGTGAGTACAAGGGGACCCTGATATCATTTAACCTTAATCCAAAAATAGCTCCCATCCGCCTTAAGCCTCGTCGAGTTCCATTTGCCCTAAAACCGAAAATTGACAAACAGCTTGATAAGTTAATAGCCCAGGGAGTGTTAGAGCCAACCAATCATTCACCCTGGGAGACCCCAATCATGACACCAATTAAGCCGGATGGTTCGATTAGAATTTGTGGGGACAACCGAGCCACCCTGAACCACGCCCTGCAGCAAAATGCATATCCGGTGCCGGTGGTGCAGCACCTCCTCCATTCCCTGGGGGACGGAAAACTCTTCGCTAAACTAGACTTAGCTCAGGCATATCAGCAACTGCCAGTTGATGAAAAAACGGCACAAGCACAGGCAATCATTACGCACCGAGGTGCCTTTAAATGTACACGGCTCCAGTTTGGAGTGAGTGTAGCCCTGGGGATCTTCCAGAGCCTGATGGAAAGACTATTACAAGGGATTAAAGGCGTTGTCCCCTACTTTGATGATGTGTTAATCGCTGCCCCTACTTCAAAAATTTTACGGGATCGCTTAAAATTGGTTCTCCAGAAATTCAAAGACGCAGGTCTTAAAGTGAAGAAAAATAAGTGTAAGCTGTGTACAGATCGTGTCGAATTTTTAGGGTATTTAATTGACAGTCAGGGCATTCACACTACTGATAGCAAATTGAGAGCAATAAAAAACGCTCCCAGACCCCGGAATAAGGTTGACCTCCAGGCGTTTCTAGGCCTTATCAATTTTTATAACATATTCCTGCCGCACAAAGTGACTGTCGCTGAACCTTTACATCGTTTACTGGACAAAAAAGCAATTTTGGTATGGGGTCATAGAGAAGAGCAGGCGTTCTATAATGTGAAAAAACTACTGACTTCTGACGCTGTACTAATGCAGTACAATGAGATCTTGCCATTAACTATCACGTGTGATGCATCGCCTTTCGGAGTGGGCGCCATTTTGAGCCACGTATTGCCTAACGGTAGCGAAGCCCCTGTTGCCTATTTTTCAAAGACACTTTCAAAAACTGAGCGAAATTATAGCCAGATTGATAAAGAAGCCCTTGCAATTGTGTCTGCTGTTACAAGATTTCATGAGTACGTGTATGGGCGGGCTTTTACTATAGTGACGGACCACAAACCTTTGCTGGGAATAATAGCCGGAGATAAACTGACTCCCTATATATTATCTCCCTGAATGACTCGCTGGTCAGAATTCTTGGCTGCTTATAATTATCAGCTGCAATACCGCCTGGGGAAAGCCATTCCCCACGCCAACGCATTGAGCCGAGCACCGCTTCCAGAGACTATCGACAACCCCGCGCCTGCAGTGACAACGTTGCAGATCGAGGCGCTTCGTACACCGCCATTAACCGCCCGTGATATCACAAGAGAAACAAAATGTGACCCCGCCTTAGCACAAGTCCTAAGTTGGGTGGAACGTGGATGGCCATTGGACCAAGTACCAGACGACTTCGCACCATTCAAAAGTTGACAAACAGAGTTGTTTTCTCAAAAGGGTTGTATCATCTGAGGTGATAGAGTCGTTATCCCAGAGCGACTCCAACAAGCAGTACTGAGAACCTTGCACGATGCCACCCCGGCATCGTGCGCATGAAAGCCCTCGCACGAAGCTACGCATGGTGGCCAGGCATCGACAAGCAAATCGAGACTTGGGTCAAAGCTTGTCATAGATGCCAGGAAGTAAGCAACGCCCCACCAAAGGCAATCCCAACCGAATGGGAGACACCACGGGGACCCTGGTCCCATATCCATCTGGACTTTGCTGGGCTGACCAAAGGCCACATTTTCTTGTTAACTGTCGATGCCTACTCGAACTGGCTTGAAATCCACTGAATGAGGAACACGACAACCGAAGCAGTCATTAAGAAACTGGAGAGACTGTTTGCAACCTACGGATTACCAGACGTTCTGGTATCCGACAACGGGCCCCAATTTAGCGCGCTGTCCTTTGAACAGTACCTGGCGGACCGCGGTATTCGACATGCGCTGACTTCGCCTGTGCATCCTGCGGCCAACGGAAGGGCCAAGCACATGGTACAATTCGTCAAGAAAACGCTACAAAAAGTGGACTATGACAACATTGAAGAAAAGATAAACCAAATCCTCTTTTTACAGCATATCACTCTGCACAGCGTCACCAATAAAACTCCCGCCGAGCTGCTAATGGGACGAAAGCTCCGCTCCCACCTCGACCGGTTACACCCAGCGTACGAACCGGAGAAACCACACGGGTCCAGCGGCCGATGCTGTACCTTCCAGGTAGGCGATTTGGTGTTCGCTAAAAATTTATCGGGCGATCCGTTGTGGGTAGAAGCGACTATGGTCCGTGTAACTGGCCGGAGATCATACCTAGTACAATGCCATGATGATAGACTATGGAAGCGCCATATCGATCAACTACGATCAAGGCTGCAGTCAGGGATCTCTGAGTCCCCTGATAACCAAACGGGGGGGGGGAGATACAGAGGAAGATGAACTGCAATTAGCAGAAAACCTTTTTGAAGGGAACGATAGTGGAACGGAAACACGAGCAGAGGAATCAGGGATGGGAGTGAGCTCACCTCAGGGTGATACCGAAGATGTTGGTGACAACGAAAACTCAAACTCAGAGTCAGAGACACCCCTTTCGCCAAACAACACTTTACCTCAACAAGAGTGCAGCCAAATACCGGGCGCACAACGAAAATCAAATAGACTAACAAAACAACCGTCCTACCTCAAGGACTACGTAACCGCACCCCGTAAACGGAACCCGGGTGTTGTGAATGAATAAATGTGTAATAAAGTTATCTTGAGCTTGAAGTCAAGTGCAGGGTTTTGGCCCTGCACTTCTGATTGGCTGTTAAATGGAGAGATCAGATTGGTCCATTCAGGAGAATCTGATTGGCCATTAACGAGCCGTTCTCATTGGTCAACGGAGCTAGCGCTCCCAGGTTTTCATTGGTTGAATAGTTAATAAGTTGCCTATATATAAGGAAGGCTGTTGCAGCCATCCAGTTTGAGCTGTCACACCATGTAAATAAAGAGTTGAAGTTCACCGTTGCACCGGCTCATCTCCATTATTCTCACCCATGTTCCAAACTGAACACTCACAGTCATGTGTCATGCCCTGTTCAGAGCCGGAATCTGTAGAGGAAGACGAGCAAGACAAGCCAGAACTGGAGCAGACAGACATCGAGGGGGAAGTTTTATTGGCTTAGGAGGAGAATGGGGAGGGGCAGGTCCAGTCAGGCCGGGGCCTTTCAGGATTGGGACAGTTTGTAGGCAGGGAGCAAGGGGGATTAGGATGACCAGGAGAGGCTAAGCAGTGAATATGAGAGACAGAGCTCAGGTGATGAGCAAGGACCTCTCCCTCCTGATCCTCAAGCACGGAGAGTGGAGAGAAGACAAGAACAATGCAGATTGCCCCGACTACTTCGGAAGAGAGTGCCCCACCCCGCTTCACAAAGCACACCTGAGGACTGAGACTCAAGGAGATGCTGTTGGGAACAAATGCCGAATTCCTGGAGTGTTGAGTGCCGACATTTGAACTTTCCTGAATTCCTTGCATTCTTTCTGGATTTCCTTGTTTTGCAGCTGTGGTGCTCATAGCATTGGGCTGACTATTTGCAGCCAGAGGCTGCTTGAGGTGTGTGTGTGTGTGTGTGTGTGTGATTACTTTGCTCTGGGACTTGATAGAAATATGGGAAAGTTTGGGGAAATTTGAAGCAATAAAGAGGTGGTTTGAACTGCCAGCTGCCTGTGTTACCTCTGTGCCGTGCCCCGGGTCATCACATTATGTGATCAAAATTTGGGTGCTGGGCAACCGGCATGTATTTATGATGGTTGCAATCTGCTAAGATCATATGATCACCATTTGCAACCTTCCGAGCCATCTTTTGGTAAGCAAAGCCAGCTTTGCTTAATGACCATGATTCAGTTAATAACTGTGGTGATTCATCTAACAACTGTGGCAAAAGGTCTGTAAAATTAGATACAACTCATTTAATAACCTCCTTGCTTAAAATCAGAAATTCTGGTCCAGATTTTGCTCATAAGTCTAGGATTACCCGTATTCACTTAGCCCAATTGAAGGTAACAAGGGATCATTTTCAGAAAAGGACACTAGAAGGTAACATGTTGGGAATGGAGGGCTGGAGAGGAATTTTCAGGCAGATGGTTGGTGCCCTAAATATTTTCCCCAGTTACTTTTTACTGTGTAGTCAAGATGTTGGAAGGAAAATTTACAATGTTTACATTCATTTGGTGATTCTGAAGTGCACCTATAATTAATAGGACATAAATAAAAAGGCAGGATAATAACTGGAAATCGCATTGCTATACAATTCACCCCTCCTATTTTCTCTCAACATGCCTGTCCTTGAATCTGGAGTACTTGGAGTACTCCCATAGTACTTAGTCCATTCAGCACAAGCTGGATTAGCAGAAATACCACTGCAGTGTCCCATCCAACAAACATTTCTAGTGCAGATATTTTAGCACAATTAAAAAAACCACTTTCTCCTGTTCTGCTGAGAGGATAGCTCTACCTGATTCCTACTATTAACTGAAATCAGTCCTTCCTTGTGGATGGATGGATGCATGGCTAGGTGGATGAATGGATGAATGGATGGATATATGGATGGAGGATGGAGGAATGGATGGAAGAATGGAAGGAGGGATGGAGGGAAGGATAAAGAGATGGAATAGTCTTGTTCGTAGCAGTAGCAATAGCACTTAGACTTATATACCACTTCATAGTGCTTCATAGCCCTCTCTAAGCAGTTTACAGAGTCACATATTACCCCCAACAATCTGGGTCCTCATTTTACTGACCTTGGAAAGATGGAAGGCTAAGTCAGTCTTGAGCTTGGTGAGACTCAAACTGCCAAACTGCTGGCAGCTGGTGATCAGCAGAAGTAGCCTGCAGTACTGCATTCTAATCACTGCACCACCACAGTTCTTAAAGTCATCCTTAAAGTCATCATTTATGCTGTCATAATAGTAACATTTTAATTTTGAAAACTGACATCGATATTCTATTTTCCCTTCTTCTTTCTTTCCCTTTTTCAAACAAAGGACTCACACAGAGATAGATTGAGACTGCCCTTGGTGGCATATGCCTTATTATGGGACTCATTTTACAGCGGTCCCTGGGTTGCACTCTCACCTAGAAGATTTCTGGAATTTTGGCCAAGTGTGTACTACAATACAGATTGGGGACAAGCCTGATCAACAAAGGAAAGAAGCTGGTTATGTGTATTTCTTTCCTCATTGCATCAAGAGCAAAAAAGGTTATCACAAGGAGAAGCTTATTCTCAAAGATTTATAGATTTAATAGCCCCTTTCTGAGTTCTCACCAAACATAACCACCACTCCCTTCATTCTTACCCAACATAAATTATTAGGTGGAAGGTGCCAAATAAAAGAAGGACAATGTAGTTTTTTTTAAGCCATTGGTCACATTACCTAGAGATGATGGAAAGCTCCAAGCTTCCAGAATGGGACAATAGAAAGCACCCAAATCCACACCCTAAGTCCCATAAATGCAGGGGCCCTGATCTAAAATTCTCCATCCTTTTATGAGTCACGCCCTTGAGAAAGAAATAGGTCCTCTCATAGTATTTATTTTTCCACAATCACTTTTCAGGGAGACAAAGGGAGCCATGACACAGTCATCCTTCACCAAAAGGAGACCAACCTAACAATGTTCTAAGCACTAATAGCCACTTGAAAGCATATGGTCAGAATTTCTAAAGGAACTTTAGTTCAAAAGCCAGGACAAAATTGGAGGGTAGCAACAAGAAAAGACATGCAACTATTAGCAAGAAGGCACAGTTGAGAACCATGCTTTTCATCTGAGTTAAAAGGAGAAAAACACACTATGCGTAATGGATGTCACAAAAATAATTTCAAGCCAACAGTTTCCTCCCTTTCTATAGAGTTCAAGGGATGCAGAAAAGCTGAACATTGAAGTATTATGGATAATCACAGCAATACTTTCAGAGGTGTGTTTGTGCCCTGAACAAATGTGAAATTGGCAGAGTACAAGACCCACACAGTCCTTCAGTACATGTCAATAAATAAAAGATGAAAGGAACTTGGGATATCCATTCTGAAAGAAAGAAAGAAAACTTAGAAGAGAAGCAAGTTAAGGGAAGACCATCAAGATCTATTTTCGATCAGCAATAATAGTCATAAATTACAGTTATCTAAACTTTATTTAAATAAAGGGAAAATAATCCTGATGGTAAGAAGTATATAACAGTGGAATGTTCTATTTATGGAAGTTGTGGGCTCTTTCTCTCTGGAGGTTCAAGAGACTGGAGAGCTATATTTCATAGTCTGTTTAATTGATTCTCCTGCACACGGTAGAAGTTTCGATGAGATAACCTTTGTGGTTCTTTCAATCCCACATTTCTATGATTTTCTATATACAGCTGAACTGCCCTTATTTTATTCACATTAAATCATCCAGTGAACTTTCAAGGCTAGGAATGGTTCTAAAAGCTGGTAGAGAGTTTATTAAATGTAGATGTCATTTGACTCCCAGCAACTCCCAGCAAGCTTAAAAAACAATGAACAAGACAAAAGCACAAAAGCACAAAAACAGCACAAGACAAAAGAGCGAAGGTGTCAAAGAAAAACAAAGCTGGAGAGGAACATAGAAAAGGAAGAAAGAAGCACCAGTTATCCTTGTCAAAAGCAAAGAGCTACATCTTCAAGTTCTTCAAAATATCACTATGGAGTGGAAGCCATTTGAATATTGGAGAGATCCTCATTCCAGAGGGCAAGTGGTGCTACAGAGAAGGTGAACTGCCAGGATCCTGATAGCTGTCATTCTTTTATTGATGGAACCTGAAGCATACTAACCCTACCAGATCAAACCAGATAGGCAGATACCATGGTAGCTGCATGCTGCCTGTATTGCCATACTTCAATTAAATACTTCAATTAAATTAAATCCATACAGTGATTTTTCTCAACTTGTTCATTGCAATTATATGATTCCCCTTTTATGTATATGCTGCACATAAAAAAGGCTATTTTGGTCTTATGATCAAGGCACCAGTCTAGAAACTGGGAGATCATGAATTCCAGTTCCACCTTTGGGACAAAAGCCAACTGGATGACTTTGGGCCAATCACCAGGAAACTGTGAGTTCAGTCCTGCCTTAGGCATGAAAACTGGCTGGGTGATTTTCAGGCAATCACCAGGAGACTGTGAATTCTAATTCTGTCTTATGCATGAAAGCTGGATGGGTGATTTTGGACTAATCACCAGTAAACAGCAAGTTTTAGTCCTGCCTTAGGCATGAAAGCTGGCAAAGTGTCCTTGGGCCAGTCATTTTCTCTTGGCCAGGGGTAGTGTTAGGGATAACATTGGTTACCTAACTTAGTTTGGGTAAAAATAATATATAAACTATATTAATGAGTATAAGTGTGTGTATCACTTTAACTGCAAAACATGTATTTTGGGTGCAGTTGTAAAATCACCATAAGAGGGAGCAAG
>BHEV01031817.1:0-44915 GCA_004319985.1 Emydocephalus ijimae | reverse complement strand
CACCAAAACGGCTAGCGCGGCAGGGATCGCGCAGGATCGCGAAACCCTGCCGCTAGCAAAGCCGACAAACCGGAAGTTCCAAGAAGCGTATTCTTAAGATAGTCAAGAATACCAGCAAGGACTGTGATGTTGATGCTATTGTACATCTTGGTACAAATGATCTGTCCCAGAAGGATATTCTTTCTGTTCAGAAAGACTTCCAGAGCTTGGGGTATGAACTTAGTAATATGGTCTGTAGGCTTATATTTTCAGAGGTTCTACCAGTATACAAGGAACAAAAAGGGAAATGGCACCATGCAGCAGAGTTTAATGTGTGGCTAAAGGAGTGGTGCAAAAGGGAAGGCTTTGGTTTTATTAGTCATGATGTCTGCAGCTGGTCCAATGAAAAACTGTACAAAGGAGATGGTTTGCATCCATCAAAGAAAGGGACTGAGTTACTTGGTATTAAATTCACAGATTTCCTGGATAAAAATTTAAGCTGAATAGCGGGGACAGAGAATTAATGGATTCAGAACATTTCTGTCCCCAGCAACCTAAAACTAAAAAGGATACCAGTGCCTGCAAAATAGATGTTTGTGCAAGTAAGATTATCAATTTTGATGCCAACCAAAACCAAGCAATTAATAGTGAGTGCCATACCATGTGCACTAATCAAACAGGTGGCAAGAAAGTAGGGACAAGCAGGTACAACACAGGTTATGTAGACAGTAAACACAGTGTCAGACATAAAGATCTCAAGTGCCTATATACAAATGCACAAAGTCTGGGAACAAACAGGGTGAACTCGAACTATGAATACATTAAGGTAAATATGATATAGTTGAAATAACAGAAACTTGGTGGGATGAAACCATGACTGGAACATACTGATAGAAGGATACAAACTATTCAAAAAAACCAGACCCCATAAAAGAGGAGATGGAACTGCACTGTATGTAAAGGACCACTGAATTGCTACAGAAGTGCATGAAACCAAAGATGAAAACCTCCTAGAATGCATATGAGTCAATATAAAAGAAAAAAAAACGAGTGACATGGCCATAGGTATATATTATAGGCCACCCAATAAAGCAGAAAAAATAAATGTCCTTTTTGCCAGCCAACTAACAAACGTATGGAGGAAACACACAATAGTAATGGGAGACTTTAATTATCCTGATATCAATTGGAAAACTAATTCTGCACCAAGTGAGAAATCAAATAAGTTCCTAACCAACCTAGCTGACAACTTTGTTGTCCAAAAGGTAGAGGATGAAACTAGAGGGACAGCCATACTGGACTTAATTCTTACAAACAGAGAAGAAGTGATAGAGGGAGTTGAAACTGCAGGAACCTTGGGTGAGAGTGACCATGTCGTACTAGAATTCAACATAACCCAAACACAAGCAACAGAACATAATGACACCAGAGTCTTGGATTTTAAAAGAGCTGATTTCAATAAACTCAGAGAGAACTTGGGAAGATTCCATGGATGAAAATCCTAAAGGAGAAAACAACTCAAGAATCTTGGGAAACTCTAAAAAGTATGATCATAGAAGCCCAGACCAGCATAATACCACTGAGAAAGAAAAACAAGAAATCCAAGAAGAAACCAGCATGGCTACACAAAGATCTCTCTGGCAAATTGAACAAAAAAAAAGGACAAGTACAAAAAATGGAAAGAAGGACATACAACTAAGGCAGGATATCAGCAGATAGCCAGAATCTGCAAAGACAAAGTCAGGATAGCAAAGGCTCAGAATGAACAAAGACTTGCAACAAAAGTCAAAGATAATGAAAAAAGTTTCTTCCAATATATAAATAACAAGAAAAAAATCAAGGAAACAGTCGGTCCACTAAAGAGAGAGGATGGCAAGGAAGTAACAGGTACCAGAGAGAAAGCAGAACTGCTTAACTCTTTCTTTGCATCCGTCTTCATGCAAAAAGAAACTGTAGCTCAACCCACCAAAAACATAACTGTAAAAGACAGACCAGAAATAAAAGTTAAAATAAGCAAAAAAATAGGAAGAGAACACCTGTCTGATCTTGATGAAAAAAATCACTGGGGCCTGATGGATTACATCCCAGAGTTTTAAAGGAGCTGGCAGAGATCATCTTAGAACCACTGCACCATATCTTTCAAAAATCCTGGAGCACCAGGGAACTACCAGAGGACTGGAAAAGAGCTGATGTGGTTCCCATCTTCAAAAAAGGAAGAAAAAAAACAGACCCAGGAAACTATAGACCAATCAGCCTAACATCAATACCCGGAAAGATACTGGAAAAGATAATAAAAAAACAGATCTGCCAACATCTAGAAACAAGTAAAGTAATAACTAGCAGTCAGCACGGGTTTGTTAAAAACAGATCATGCCAAACCAACCATTTCATTCTTCAACACAGTGACTAAATTAGTAGACCAGCAAAATACTGTGGACATAATATATTTAGATTTCAGCAAGGCATTTGACAAAGTAGACCACAACCTACTTCTTAGTAAGCTAGAAAAAAGTGGAATAGATAGCACCAACACTAGATGGATTCGCAACTGGCTGGCAAACTGTACTCAACGAGCAGTCCTTAATGGGTTTAAGTCTACATGGAGGGAAGTAAGCAGTGGGGTGCCACAAGGTTCCGTCTTAGGCCCAGTCCTCTTCAATATCTTCATTAACAACTTAGATGAGGGATTAGAAGGGGAACTTACCAAATTTGCCAATGATACTAAGCTGGCAGTAATAGCTAACACCTAAGAAGATAGCCGTGGGTGGCTGGCTCAAGAATTCTGGGAAGTGAAGTCCACAGGTGGTAAAGGAGATATAGTTCTACATTAGCCTTTGAAGTCAGGAACCATATAGTATACACTGAAGTTGGGAATGATATACTGACACAACTCAACGCTGCCAAATAAAATGATCCTTTCTACTTCTCCCTGCCTCTCTCTCTTCAATCCAGAAACTATGTTCTCCATTCCCAACCAAAGCAGTGTCTGTGCAAAAGATTATCCTTTTTAATAGATATGTTTGTGAGGAGGCTAATATAAATTTCTGGACTCTGCTATTGCAAGAAGTAAAAAAAAATGCCAGCTTTGTTTGGAATAGAATAGAATAGAATAGAATAGAATAGAATAGAATAGAATAGAATAGAATAGAATAGAATAGAATAGAATAGAATAGAATAGAATAGCTTTATTAGCCAAGTGTGATTGGACACCCAAGGAATTTGTCTTGGTGTAAATACTCTCAGTATACATAAAAGAAAAGATACATACGTCAGGAGTTGAGAATCATAAGGTACGACACTTAATGATAGTCATAGGATACAATAAGCAATCAATCATACTAGGAAACAGTCAACATAAATTGTAAGTATACCAGCAACAAAGTTACAGTCATACAGTCACAAGTGGGAGGTGATGAGTGATAAGGAGTGATGAGAAGATTAATAGTAGTAGTAGTGCAGACTTTGTAAATTGTTGGACAGTGTTGAGGAAATTACTTGTTTAGCAGAGTGATGGGGTTCGGGGGAAAAACTGTCCTTGTGTCTAGTTGTTCTGGGTGTGCAGCGCTCTATAGCCTTGCTTTGAGGGTAGGAGTTGAAACAGTTTTTGTCCGGGATGTGAGGGGTCTGTAAATATTTTCATAGCCCTCTTTTTGACTCATGCAGTATACAGGTCCTCGACTGAAGGCAGGTTGGTAGTAATTGTTTTTTCTGCAGTCCTAATTACTCTCTGAAGTCTGTGTCTGTCCTGTTGGGTTTGCAGAACCAAACCAGACAGTTATAGAGGTGTAGATGACAGACTCAATCATTCCTCTGTAGAACTGGATCAGCAGCTCCTTGGGCAGTTTGAGCAGTTTGAGTTGGTGCAGAAAGAACATTCTTTGTTGTGCTTTTTTGATGTCGTTTTTGATGTTAGGTGTCCATTTTAGGTCATGTGATATAGTAGAACCTAGAAATTTGAAGGTCTCTACTGTTTATTCTAATGCCAGTTTCACAGTCTGCCTTCTCTATCTATAGCTGTGATGATCTATCTATAATGTGAGTCTTATTTTAAAAAATGTTAACAAAATTTAAATATTCCCTACTTCTCCTGCCACTCAAAATGTCAGCTTCACTTGCTCTCATTGAATCGAATATGCTGGTCTTTGTCGTCTTTATCTCTCATTTAATTGCATATTGAGCTAAATTCCAAAAATTATTAACTGTTCGCCTCAAATACTCTTGATGTTAAATTGGTCATAGATTGCCAACTGCTTATTATTTTGTTGCTCTGCCTACTAGAAATCAGGAGAGGGTGAGTTCCAGTCCAGCCTTAGGCATGAAAACAGCTGGGTAATTTTGGAACAGTCATTAACTCTCAACCAAACTCATCTCACAGGGTTGTTGTTCTGGGCAAACTGGAAGGAGAAAGGATTATTTGGTAAGTTTGCTGCCTTGAGTTACTTATAAAGGGATAAAAGTGGGATAAAAATTTCTAAATACATAAAAATAAAATAGTGATTTATTAATTATACTATCATTTCTGGACTTATTCATGCCTTAGCAACCTAAAGGTTAATCTTTAGTTTAAGGTCCTGCAGGATGCTTGTCTATAAGCACTGGAAGGGGGAGAGATTGAATTGTAGATTAAGTCTGAGCATTTAATAAAAACGTATTTCCTTATATCAATGCACCTATTGTCCAGCTCGTTTTGAGATTCTCCAGAGCCAATCAAAAGCTTAAAGCAAGACAGGCAACAGTTCTGAATCATTTACTGTACTGTTAGCCATGTGCTTCTTTGTTTTAGTTTGGTATTAGTTTCTGCAGTTAAATTTATAGTTATAGTTTTAAGATGGAACATTGCTTTCACTATGAGTCATGATCTTGGTATAAATGCCTTCTATGTAGCTAGAAGAACCCAGCAAAAGTTATTTTCAGTATATGAATCAGCACACTAATGTAAAATAACCATATTATATGCATACATATATAGGGGGGACTATGGCCCTTTTATGACCTTTGGACGTCAACTGGAGCTGACTCATAAAGTTCCTCACCCTGATATATACCATAAGCCAGTGGTGGCTAACATTTTGGGGCTCCTGTACCAAAAATTGTGTGCGTGCTGGCATGCGCGCACGCTGACATGCCAGCACCCAGAAGGCAATGTGTGTGTCCCCCCTGCTGCTGCCTTACCTACACTGTGCCTCACAGCTGATTTTCGGCCGGTTTGATGCCTTTTTCGGCCTCCCAGAGGCTTGAAAAAAAACTCTGTAGGCTTTACAGGATGAATAATAGGCCCGTTTCGTACTTCCGGTATTTACAGGAAGTGACAAAACAGGCAAAGCCTGCAGAGGCTTTTTTCAAGCCTCTGGGAGGCCAAAAAAGGCCTCAAACCAGCCAAAAACCAGCTGTGAGGCGCACGCATGCGCTGTGAGGTAAGTTTGCCTGTGGCTTGCGTGCCAGCACAAATGGCTCTGCGTGCCACCTGCGGTACACGTGCCATAGGTTCGCCATCATGGCCATAAGCCTTGTATGGATTTTTCCTGCATATATATACAGTTAAAAGGCTGCTTGCTTGCTTATAATTTTCATGCAGATCTACATATCGAATTACAACATCTGTGCTTACATCCACCAATATTCACTATTCCTTAAGTAGGAAAATGACCGTAATCCATATCTATTTCATATATCTTTAATTTTTCTAATCTTTTTTTAAAGTATTGAACTGTGCAAAAATATTGTTCAACTATTCTCAGTTAAGATTACAAAATAGGTTTGCTGTGAAATCTTCATCCTCTTGCCATTGGAGTTATGCAATAACTGCAGTCTATATCCATTTTTTTTTGCCAAGGGGGATGGCGCTCTTGTTGTCTACAGCAGGTTTTAACAAGTTGGCATTCCTCAAAAATTGCAGACATTCTTTTATGGTCAATCCTGTCAGAGAGATCTCAGAAGACACTTTACAGATATCTAAGCTGCAGAAAAAAAAGAGACCATGTGGAACTGATATTCTTCATCGTTTTAACATTTTTCTACTATTTTCTTATTCATTACTTCCCCTTAGTTTCTTTAGTCTATCAAGTGTGAATTTACCAAAAAAATTTAGGGGGATAATTCATGATTCCTCAACAAAATTGGTATTTGAACCCTGAATGCTTGTAGCATTTCTACAGCCCTACAATAAAGTACTGAATTCTTTTCTATGTAGGAACATCTCACTATTCCAAGGTGTGAGATTTAATACATCTAATGTTTTTATACAGCCTCAAGGCAACTCATCTCTGGAAACAACAAAAAGAGTTGCACTTATTTCAATTCACTGTATACAAAAGAATATGGATGTGTGGCTGGCCCAAAAACAGATTAGCTTTAAACTGCAATAGATTTTGTAATTTAGCCTGTGCTTCCTCTGTTAATGTTACCCACATGATTTTTAATGGAAAATGGCAGCTGAGTTGACCATTACTATTTAATTTTATCACTGAACTTTGGGAAACTTAATAAAAATGGTTGTGAAGCAAAATATCACATGACTGACAGGCTCATGGCTTGCTATAGTCATCGTTTGCTAAACCAATCCAGATGAAACATCCTGATTATTATCTAAGACATTTCCTTACTTTCTAATAAAACCACCAAAAACTGTCCCATTAATTGCCCACTTTAGAGTAATAGAGTAGTTGCAAAGAAGAGTCAAGGCCTCTTTTCAGTTCCCAATACTGAGTTATTTATGCTTCTTTGGACTATGGTATAAACATGTGGTGGACAGAGTCAACTATGGTGCTGACTCTTTCATTCTCCTCTTGTTCTCCTCCCCAATCCTCTAATGACACCACACAAAGAACAGCCTTGAGTATCCAAACAGTGGCAAAGAGCCACAGCAATAGGAAAGGCTCTGACCCAGAGATAGAAATGGAATCCGTGGCTTTCCAGATTCCAGTCTCATCTACTGAAAAACTTCAGGACTCCCTGGAGCTGGAGTGCAAAAAATATGTGCAGAACTATAGCAGCAGATTGAAGCACTTGGAGGATTGTCTGGATTTAGAAACTAACCAAACTTAGGGCCTATTAATGGTTGAACAGGAAACAAAAAAAAAACACGACGGTACTTGGAAGTCTCTAAGAAGAGTTGATTTCCACTAAAGGAGACTTGACTTTGTTTTATGGACGCTCCCTGTTATGAGCTACTTCTAAAATGCTATTTCAAAATAAGGGTGGCAAAAGTTTTTTTAAAAAGCTTGAATTGCAGAGCTTGAAAGGCAGTGATTATCCTATCAGGCCCATTTTTAGTTTTACCTCCATTAGGAGAAACAAGAATAGGGAGAGGGGGAAAATGAGACAGACATAGAAAAGGATTTATCCAATGCCTATTTAGAGTTGCTGTTCCATAGTTTCTACTCTTCCAACCCTTTAATAGCCTCTGTGTTTTAAACAGGATTGGTATTTGTATTGGCTGAAAAAGGGCAAGGAAGAAGAGAGCAAGGGAACAAAGCTTTCTTACAATTTTTTTGGACTGCACATCACAAGGGAGTCACTTCCTGTGTCTGCTTAGGACATTAGGCCTTCCCCTACCAACCCCTCCCTTTTTGTCAGAACCGACTGATCAACTTTTTCCATTCCTGTTTCGTGTTCCACAAACCGCAGCAGGAGAGGTCTCATAGCCAGCCTATTTCCCTACCTCTGGCCTCAAAGAAGGCTTCAGGAAGGGAGGATTTCGCACCCCTCCCTCAGGTCTGCAGCATGAACTTGACATAACTTGAGTCACAGGCTATGCTGCCTTTTTGTACCTGACCACAATGACTGCCAAAGTTTACCAGGAAGCAAGTGCTCTGAACTTTGAGTATTGCCAAAAATGTTTCTTCCTTGGAAGATTGCACAGCAACTGAAAAACAAATACTGTACTTTCACATTTCCCCAGAACAATAAAACATGGGAGGAAAATCTCCTTGGGATCTTTTTTGGGTGTATCACTTATTTTGAAGTCCCCAGAAGCCTTGTGGTGCTCTCTAAAGCTATGATGAGCAACTGAGATGGATCAGAGCCTTAAGGGTTCACCTAGCTTGATAAGGCAAGCCCTCATTTGTGAGATAAACTACAAATGGTTGAGTTCACAAAGCATGCTAAGTTCAAATCACTCCTTCTTGCATTGTTTAGCACATTATCTGAAACTCCTTCTTATGAAGAAGGGGCAGTCTTGTAAATCAGCAAGTACTGAGTGGGCTTCCAGAATGGAGTCCAACTGCTGAGGTAATACAAACATCTCTTAAAGAGGAAAGCCCAAATAAGTGAGAGTTAAGATGACACATTTAGCAAATCACAATAGTTCAAACTCCGTGATTCATTAGCTGGCAACTGCTGTTGAACAAACTAAGGAACCTCAAGTTTTACTGAAAATAACAGTGAGACATAAGATGTTGCAACCATGGAAAATGAGGAATGGCATTTTTATACACGGCATGCTAGTTAGAATGACTGGGTAGTAGGTCATTGCTAAAATGCTGACAGAAATTGAGTGAAAATTACATTTGCTTTCAACTACCTATTTAGGTCTTTTGGGGAGCATACAATTTTGTACAATGTACTGTTGCGAAATTGTAGAGATTATAATATTTTTCTCATTAATTTATATTGAAAGAAGCAAACCACCTTATCTACACAGATAATGTAAAAAAAGAGTATTTCTGTAATATCAGCAAGTTGCAGTGTTGTTTCAGTTGGTGCAACACTTTCAGTTGGTACAAAATAGTGTTATATCTCTCTATCAGTTTTGAGGCTTGGACTGAAATCTCGATCCAAGTCTAATTAATTTCAAGGATCAAGGGGATCTCAAGAAAATGGTGAATTGCTGAGGCAGCAACACTGCTTGTATCATATATTCTTTCTCCTAGTCTTTTGACAGTATTGATGTTTTTAAATTGTGGAATATTTTTAATAGTTTATTTTATTGCTTTTTAAAATTGTATGCCACCCAGATTCACATTTGTGAGATGGCAGTTATATACATTTGATGGACAAAATAAACTTAATGGAAGTTACTTCAGTTTTAACTAAATCTGTTTTGATGTTCTTAATCAAAATTCACTCATCCTGCTTAAAACTTTTATTTCAAAATGCAAACTTCAGAATTTATATTCAATCAAGAGAACATCTATACTACTTTCCACTTGGAAAATTTGTTTTTGTGTCTCTATATAAGAGATGCATGCCTTTTTTTTAAGACTTGGAAAAACACTGTAAGGAATAGTTTTTTAACATACGGCTGATCTCACATGATCTCACTAAAGCTATGGCAACCTATTAAACCAAAAGGATTACTCCTCCCAGAAATCCTCCTATGAGTATGTTGAAAAATATTATTCTGGGTTCAGTTCCAAGTGGGGAAGAAGACACTGAAAACATGGAGGCTATTTGGAAAGATAGTTTAATGGTGGATAGCAGGACCACATGGCTTGGAGCTCCAAAGTGAAAAGGAAGGATGATCACTGCTTCAAGGTGAGAAGAGAAAAGGAAGGATGATCAATGCTCCAAAGTGAAAAGGGAGGATGATCAATGCTTCAAAGTGAGAAGAGAAAGTCAAGAAGGGCTGAGATGGTGAGAGTGTCTGGGTTTTATAACCTTTGTTGGGATTTGAATTGAAGCTTGTATTCTGATTGGTTGTCAGACTCCCATGTCAGACTCTCAGAGGCAACCCTGTAGGCTGTCCTGAGTTCCAGGCCTGGTTGTGCCTTGCTGGATGATGATGCCCTGAAAGGGCTTTTGAGCAATTGCTATAGCTTTACCTGGAGATCTTTGTTATGTAAAGTATTCTGGCCCAGGCCTTGATGGCCAACCCATTAACAAAGGTGGGGGTGAGTTTCTGCTTCTGAGGTGAGTTTGTAGGCTGTCCTGAGTTCCAGGCCTGGTTGTGCCTTGCTGGATGATGATGCCCTGAAAGGGCTTTTGAGCAATTGCTATAGCTTTACCTGGAGATCTTTGTTATGTAAAGTATTCTGGCCCAGGCCTTGGTGGCCAACCCATTAACAAAGATGGGGGTGAGTTTCTGCTTCTGAGGTGAGTTTTTGCTCCTGAGTTTCTAC
Organism: Emydocephalus ijimae; assembly: GCA_004319985.1. Classification (NCBI taxonomy): domain Eukaryota; kingdom Metazoa; phylum Chordata; class Lepidosauria; order Squamata; family Elapidae; genus Emydocephalus; species Emydocephalus ijimae. The sequence continues at coordinate 34,878 of BHEV01031817.1, read as the reverse complement.
TCTTTTTAAGGGAAATATTCTGGCTTTTTAATATTTCCTAGGATATTTCAATTTTCTAGGAGAGGTGTGGGTGCTAACTTCCTACAAGTGTAAACTAGCTTCCTGGTCAAGCTATTGTTATTTTAAATGCTGCCTTGAAGATTTTAAAAAGATTTTTATTTCCTTTTAAAAAATCTTAATAGAATTACATTAACATTCAGTCTACTTCTGATAGTAATCAAGATGTTTTGCTGCTATTTTAACTACTTTCTTTATTCTACAATTTATTTATTTGGGAGGATGCTGGCCTGCATACAGAAAATGTCTCTTTGATCTGGGCTGCAAACTTCAGATATCACTAGGAGACAGCAAAGTTTTAGAGATTTTTTAAAAAAATCCTCTTGCATTCTCATCTAATGTTTGTATTTTTGCAGCTGGGGTTGAAGAATTATTATATTTCCTTTTCTCTGGGTGATAAGAGGGGAAAGAATAGATGAAGAATCCTTAATTTTATCTGGACAACAGTTCACTTAATAACAAAGCCCCAAGGTCATTTAACAGGGAAAGATTATCATCCAACTGTACAGCACAAGTTTTACATAACAGAAGGTCCCACCTGAATCCGATTATCTCAAGAGAAGTTACAGAAATACATCTGCAATTTGAAAAGCTGTTGTGCACTCTCTTTTTCTTCTTTCGCCCCAGGCTTGCACAACATTTCAACTAAATCTGATTCTAAGTGGCTCAAAATTGTACTAGAAATATTCTTCTAGTGCTCTCTCAACCGGTTTGGCCCTCAACATTTGGGGGAATCATCCAAACTCACCTAGGCTGCTATAATAATAACACAGGGGTATATATGTGAACTAACTGCAATAGTCTGAGAATGGTGGGAGTCAGAAATACATTAAAATAAATTTGAACAAACTGTTTTCTGACCTAGGACTGTATGTTAAGTGATGGATAGTTTAACTATCATTTACTGAATAAAGCACAATTAGTTCTGATTATGAACTGAAATGGCCTAGGTCATAAAGCCTGTCTATAAACCATAGCAATAAATATAGTACAAATCTATCAACTGTGATTTAGGAAACTATATACCTGTTAAGCAAATAAACACATTTTTTTACTTATTCAAATAAAACATCTGGCTAATTAGTTGAACAGCAAACACCAAGTAGTGACAGCAAACAATCTTAAGTACGGTACTTTTTAGTTTTTACTTCATACCACTGTAACTTTTCCTACTAAAAATGGCTCTAGCCACTCTTGGTTTAAGAATTTAAGAGCAGATTGACCCATAGCAAAAAGGAAAGTTTTGAAATGAAATACAGTATGTACTGTTTGTTAGCATATGTGTCACAAAGCAATTTGCAAGTGAATGTGCCTTGGAGCCCACATTGGGATTCTTCAATTAACCTAAGGGTGCAAGAATTAAAAGGGTTTTTTGAATGGGGGAAAAAGATTCCTGTTGTAGCGACCATAATGCACAGAAAACAGCAATATTCTGCAAATTATGCATGAATGTTTGCTATGTTTAGTTATTATGGTTTTCAAAGTCGACAGAAATCCAGAGAGATACATCTCTGTTTAGTTGAGCTTTACACAATTAATACTCAGCAGGATTGTGGCCTCAAATAAGGCTGGGTTTTGCACTGTGCTACATGTGAAATCAAAATTAGCGTCAAGAAGTACAGTAAAGGTGCTTAAAATTAGACTGAGAAAAGGAATTAACTTTAGCAAATGAGCAACTTTCATTAAAAAAATGTCCAGCAATTAACTTGGTAAGGGCATGTAACTTTCAGGTATTCAGTTATTCTCCGGGAGAATGAACTTTGACTTATTAGCTACTTGCAGTTTTTAGGAGAACAGAATTCCTTCAGAGTGGAACTCAAATGTGTAGAAATAAGAGTAAAATTCTATTATTCACAAAACAAAGTTTACAGAAACAATAGAAGGAATCTATTTGATGATCTATTAATATTCAATGCCTAACAGCATATGACATGTGTAAAACTCTGACACTTAAAACATTTTTTGTACATTCACATTGTGGTCTGTCTTATATTGCTTTAAAAATAAAAAATAAAAAACCTGCTGGGTACAGATGCTTACAACTGCTGTAACTGCTAAATTTAACTTTGAGCTTCATTTTACCCACTGGTGTCAAACTCGATTGCACCATGTGACCTATTGAGGCATATCATGACATTTTTTGGCTTTGCCGAGCTGGGGTGGGTGTGGCTTACATGTGATGCATCCACCCCATGGGCTGCCAGTTTGACATTCCTGATTTTACCCGTGCATGCTTCAGGTAAGATTTCTAAATTAGTGGGATGTTCCATATGTGGACTAAGGAACATGATCCATTATGCATCAATATGCTTCTGTAATTTGATTTAAAAAGAATCAAAAGCGCGTTTTCCCACCTTATTATGCTTTAGCTTGAAATTTTACGTGGAGATGGATAATAGTTACGATTCATACTTCTGCCAACAAAAATGTATTTTAAATATTTATTTGCAAAGGGAGGAAAGGAGAAATAGAAAATAATACATCAAAAGAATTGTCTTGATTTATAGAAGATATTGCATTTTTGCAGTTTAGCCAGTGAGGAGGGTAGCACACCTATACAACACGAAACTCAAGCATTATTTGCTCACGAGGAATCATAGTAGGAAGGCTTTGCATATGTAATGCACAAGTCCCTTTTCAGTTTCTCTGTGATTTATCTGGCATGTCATTCTTTGAGTAAGATAACTAACTACTTAAGCAATTAGATCTGAACACACATGAGCTTGCAAGATGTCTATACAGTATTTCAGTATCCTTGTTTTAATAGATATAGACTGATCATGGATGGGGGAGTACCTAACTTTGTCTAAGCCCATAAGGAGCAAGAGTGACACACCCTGAATTCTATCTGAGTATTCCTGGGCCTAGGAGGTTCAGCCAATCCTCCACCCTGTGGCTGTTTTGTCACTACTAGGAGTTACTTGACAAGGCCCTCCATATTTTTTCCATACTCCATCCAGAGGATTCCATTTTCAGTTCAGCATCCAACAACCCTGTCCACTAATACTACTTTCCACAGAAAGGTTAAACATATCTGAGTATACCTGAGGAATTTGAATAAACCTCTCTGCAAATTTCTAATGGATGCATGACCATTAAGGAACTTCGAATGAGTTTGGATCTTTGCCTTGCAATCGCAGGTCTCTTTCTGAAAACATTTGCATTGCAGAATGGAAAAGGTATTGATGTTCTTGAGTCTTCTTGCTTTCGAAAAGAATCCAGGGTCTGACCGGTCCGTTATACCAGATCCTTTCAGTAGCCTGCAGGTTTGGTTGTTTGCTCTTCCGATTACTTTGCTCCTGTGCTAACGTGGCAGAGGACCTAAGGAGTCGTATCTAGACTAGCTCAACCAGTCTTTCCGAACAAGGGACGCCACGAACCGGAGAGCAGCTGCGGGTAAATAGGATCGTTGACGCCGGGCGGGTGCGCACCTCTCCACGCGTTCGCGATTACGACAGCTCCTGAAATCGATAGGGGAGTAAATTGTCCGGCCGTTCCGCGGTGCAACTTTCTCTTCCACGTCTATGGAGATTCTCAAATCATCCAAGGTCGCGGTTGTCCCAAAGCTGCTTTTCCAAAAGGCGAAGTTTTTCAAGCAAAAAAAAAAAACAACCCCAAGAAATTCCAATTACCTTTTGGAAAAGCACTTTTGGGATTTCTCTTGCACGTGCTAAATTTTCCCAGGGCGAAAGATTTGTTACTCATTTCCACCATCCTCAGGAGCTGGATCACTTTTATTCCCTCGTGGTATGTGTTGCGGCCGTTCTTATTTCTTTGGCCGACGGCATGCGTGACTCACTACTAGGGTATCCCTAGAGTTCTGCAATGCCGCCTAATTGGTTGCAAGTAATGCAGCGTGTTGAAGGAAAAGCGATCATTTTCTCCACCTCACCCCACCCCTCCGCCAATGAAACCAGGGCGAGCCTCAGCTTTCGCCCCGCAAAGAACCGTCTCTTTTTCTTAAAAAGAAAGTTGTGTTTCCTTTCTCCGGCGCCGCCAGATCGATAAAGAAGGCGGGCCGCACTTACTGGGATGGGGATATCTGTCGACGTGTATAACGCACCCTTTGAGGCACGCCGCTCACTTCCATCTCTCATCAGCGGCCTCGACGGAGGGGAGGGAGGAAGGGAAGGAAAAGGGGCGGGGGTCGCCCTGGAGGCGGAGCTGAAGAGGCGGGGGGCGGTGACCGTCTGTAGCCCCTTTGTTCGGGCGGCCGCGCGGGAGAAGAGGAATTGCACTAGGGCGCGCGTCTTTGTGAGATTCGCCGGGCGGATATCCAGTAAGTGGGCTTCCAAGGTGCGGGGGTTGTGGGTGAAACCCTGTCGGGACGGATTGGGTTGAGGGTAGGGGCAGGTGTCCTGTCTACCTGACGCCAATATCGGATTACCAGGGAGGGAAATAGAAAGGTGGGGGTCACGTTTAGGGTTTCTTAGGAGTTGGAGCAGACACCCCCCCCCCGTTCCGTTCCGTTCCCCATTCATGGCCTTTCCCTCCTTTTCGGTTTCTGCGTGGTTGCGCTTTCTGGAAAGGATTCTCCCCTTAGGCATGGAAGGCTTTGGTTCCTTTGTGCGGTACAGTAATGCCGTTCTTAGAAAATGCATTGTTTGGAGCCGTGGTCGTAGTGGCCGGATCCTGCTTTTGGCTGGCGATTAAGCGACCTCCCCCTCCCCTTATTTTGTTCAGGATAAATCCTGGTACCTTCCTCCCCTTGCCCCTGATTTCCAATAAAGTATTAACACCAGGCTTATTTTTAATCAGTCCAAGTTTCCACTGGGGAACAAAATCACTTTGGAGCAAGATTATTATTTAAAAAAAAAAAAGCTTAATGAGAGAGGGGGGCAGGATGATATACTTGGGGCTTCGGGGCAGTTAAGTGTTTCATGTATTATGAAGTATATATATTTACCCCATTTTGGTAGGAAGTGCCCTGTTGGCAGTCAGTGCTTTAAATTATGTATAGTAATTAAGGATGAAGAGTTGGTCATAATGACCAAGAACCAATCCACGTGGGATTTGGTACATTTGATGGAGGTATATTGGCTAAGAAAGTCCACTTCTCATTTACTTGGCAAGCTGTGTCTGTTCTTTTGGGCAGCAGTCTAAGCCAGCTAGTTCTCTGATGTTTCTTGGCTCCAGGCACATGGCTGGTATTGACCATTTTTTATCCTGGGCAGCTTTCCATCCCTATCCCCCTCCCCTCCTGTTGCCTTTTGAACTTTAATACTACAGTATTATTTATATTTCTTGAGTTCTGAGAAAGTGTCCCTCAATGGTGGCTAAGAACTGTAAATACTGAAGGAGAAGGTTTATGGAGATCACTTGGTTCTGGAAAGTTGCACAAATTATTTCTAGAGGCGCTGAACTGACTGTGCAATTGGCATTTGCCAATGCTATTATCTGATCAAGTAAACAAGGTTTATCAGAATGATCTAAATTACTTTTGTCCAAAACTGTGGTTAGCTGGATAAAGAAATTTCCTGGGGATCTTGTTGATGTTGCATCATTTTTTTTTAACCCAACACTGTTGCTTCCTGAAAGAATGAAGGGGAGAGGAGACAAATTTTTCCACTCTGGTGATTATGAAGTTGTAAATTGTTGAAGCAGCTGCAAGAAAAATTCTTTATCTTCCACATTCCTGACTTTTTCTTTACTGCCATCATGTCATTTCCTTACATGCCTGAAAGATTGAGATTAGCAGGGAATGTGATAATAATTTTATGTGGACTTAAAATTTTATTTTAGATTTATGAACTTATTCTAGATTGTAAACTGCAATTATTGCTGTGCCTTGTACCTGTAGAAGTAAATGAAGCCTTGCATTTATTTTAAGGTAGAAAACTTATAGGTTGGTTCTGGACTCCATTTACTTGTATGATAGTTTTTTTTAAAGACTCTCTCCTTGGATAAAGAGCTTCAGATCCTGCATACTATTTATTCTTCTTAGCCACAAGGAGCATGAACTAATTGCAAAACTGCCTAAGCCCAGAGTTCACTTGGAAGCTAAGTAGCTCCTGAGTGTTTTCATTATGTGTTTAAAGAAAATAATGCTGGGTCCATACAAAGTGCATTTGTTAAATTGAAGTGGTTGAGTTCTGAATACCCTGAAACAACTATTCACAGTGAGGCCAGCTTCTCGTATTACATTATTTTCTTTTTTGGACATAGTGGAGCACAAAATATTTCTTGCATAGAAATGTTTAAGTGGAGTTTCAATGTAGCATGGAGGTGGGAGACGCATAGGCTCCCAGGATCTCCTTTAATGTGTTTTATTTACTACAAGTTTTACCATCCAGAGATGGGAGTGAGATATTTAATCAGATTTACAATCTTGTGTCTTAGAAATAAAACAAAGCTTGCAGCCGTTCATACACACAAATTCACTGTTTGCTATCTGCAAACTTTCTCCATGTGTCACTTAAGGAAAGAGGGTTCTTGGTGATAAAATCATTTTTGCTGATGTTTAACAATAGATTCAAATCAATCTTCTGCAATCTCTGGAATTAAACATTAAGTGTTAAATAAGAAAACACCAAATGCCTATTAGCGTGCTCTTTGAGTGTTTTATAGCTGCACACAGCTTGATAACCAGTGTATTTTGAATGTTTTTGTTATCAGTAAATGTGTATAAAGGATGAGTTATGAAGTGAGGGAGGATATCCTTTCTCTTTAAAGGAGATTTAAAATCTGAGTGTAAGATAATAATGCTCACCTGCCTCAGTTAGTCCTTCTCAACTTCCACCTGACTCAGACACTCTGCTCTCTGTCCCACACATTTGAATTACCTTGTGTGTGCTCTAATTTATTTTTATTCCGCTATACTTATTTTCTGGCAGACATCCAAATTTTTCTTCTTTTTTCTCTTTAGTGCTGATTAGGTAAACAAGTGATAATATCCCTGTTGGATTAGTCAGCTAGATTTAATTATATATGTAGTAATGATGATAAACTGATTGATTCAGAGTAGAACACTCACCTTAGTTGGGAAATAGGAAAGACTGATGTTTCATGTGTTATTCATGTGTTATTCATTTATTTTAAAAAATCAAGTTTTGGGGGAATCCAAATCTTGTAATAACGTGAGTTTCTATGAATTCAGATATTTGTTTTCTGAACAATTGATAATGCATTCTGCAGGCATAGGTATCTCCAATGGGGTTAGGGGTGGCACACACACATCGATTAAACAGTCCGTGTGTGCCACCCCTAATCCCATAGAATTAAGTTAGTTGGTCACACTCTGAGTAGTGTCACTTTAATATTAGCAGAATGTTTCACTGTTTCTCCAATATATTGTTTGTTAACGTGAACATTTTAGAAACAGTCCCTTTTATCATTGAGGATCTTTTCTCATTTCAAGGATAAGAAAAATGCAAATACAAAATCAAAGCAAAAGACTATTTTAAGTCTTGCACTGATTGTGTCCTTGAGCATCATCTGGAGAGAGTGGGTCGACCTAAGCAAATTTTGTTATTAAGGAGAGTGCAGAATGAAAGCATTTGCCATTGCTCCTGTTTCATTACTTCCAGATGACCCTCTTTTATCACCCAAGTTTCCTGATTGCAAATTAAATGCAACAGGAATTAAATGATTACATTTGACTGTTTCTAGCTCTGTAGAGCAGATCATACCTACTAAAATGTATGAAGGGCTTATACAGAACTGACAGCCAATGAGCTCTCATCCTTTAGTAAGGTAAAAGAAATTACATAGTTGGAGTTTTTATGCTTAATGCAGTGAAAAGCCTCGCTTTCTCAGGCATTTAAGCTGCTCTGATAGTTACACTATGGTCATCCAATCATAATGTCCAGTCACCATATTGGGAAGTAGATGATGTCTCCTGCAGTGATGGCACTCATCACTTGATTGAAAAGAGATTTCTTTGGGGGAGGAGGAGAAGATCTATTCTAGACCCTCTTGTGATTGGCAGAGTTTTGATTTGCTTCTTGATCAGGTCTCTAGTCCCATCTGGAAACTTGGTTTCACTGCTTTTGTGTTTGATTCTCAATCATGCTCAATCGTATTAAGGTAGATTATAGTGCTGAAAACAATAAACAGAGAGCATTAGGGAGCCTTCTATCTTTGACTTGGGCAGGCAAGCATAAATGAAGAACAGAACTTTGCCTTAGGATTACAGTTCTAGGGATTACAGTTTCTACTATGTGGCATCCTTTTGTGGGTACCTCTCTTACTTCAAGACACATTTATTGTACATGAGCACTGAAGGGTGATGCCCATTCCAGTCTACCAGGATGTGGCATCCATCCAACAACTAAGACTGACTGACTCACAGAAGTTGCTTTCCCTAAACCTCTTTCATGGATTTTAGGGGTAAATGGATGGTGAAGGAACAGGAAAAAGAAAAGTCTATTAAAATTCCTCCTTGCAGTTAATTGCTTTTGTCCAGTTTGACTGACTTGCTTCATCTCTCTTCAGCCTTGTATATGAAGTATTGTGATGTCTACATGAGTTTTTAAGGAGATGGTGTCCATGTGCTGGAATTGCACTTTGTTTTTGGTGCAAAACATTGTTGGGGAGAAGGATTACAATTATCTAGAGGAGGAAGGGTTGAATCCAGCTACAAGGAAACTTACAGATTCCCAAATTGTGCCTTTGTTTTTTCCTTTAGAGCAGGGGTGTCAAACTCAAGGCCCATGGGCCAGGGTCAGCTTGCAAGGTGCTTAGATCTAGCCCATGGAGCCAGCCTGGAAATACCACAGGACCAGCCTGTGATGCCTCTGCCAGCCAAAGCAGGCTCTGTTTTCGGCTGGCAAAGTACTGCAGGAGGCCAGGGAGGCTGAAAACGGTCTGCGGGGGGGCATGTGTGGTCCCCCCCACACCCTGTTTTGGCCAGTAGGGTGTTGCAGGAGGCGTCTGTTTGCTGGCCCACGGAGAACTCAGAGAAATCCAGTTTGACACTCCTGCTTTAGAAAAATTAATTTGAGAGAGGAAGCTTAGATGAGGACTTAAGGAGAATTGCCTTCTCCTAGGTGCCATATTACAACCCAGGTTGGATTCCTTGAAGCTGCCAGTAGTGATGGAAGACTTTTCTGATGCTTCCTTTGTCTTGAACTGAATTTATGAACTGTGAGAAAAGAGGGAGGGGAAAAAAGTTGCTTTCTTAGTCTATTAGAGGGGTGATAAATTGCCACCTTTTAAAGAATGTATGGTAGCCAATATATGTTAAACTGGTAAGAATCCATGGCCAATTTTGCATTTCTTGTCTCTTTGCCTCGATAAAATTCATGTGTTTTTATTTGAATGTGTGTGTGTGTGTGTGTGTGTTCATATGCATGCTACCGGTGTACATATTTAAAAAGTAATGCATTCAATTGTTGTGGAGATTGTATGGTCTTCAATTGGTACAACATTAGAGAGGTGTTCAAATATGAAGTTAATGTTATTAAGGAAATGAAACTAAACTTGATATTATTGGGCTTCAGTGGTCTCTGAAGGCCTGGAGAAACATACTGGGAAGATTGGGGAAAATCCATTTTCAGATCTGAGAATTTCCTCATCTTTTAAATAGAAGTTGTGTTTGGATAAATATTGATTAAATACTTTGTTTCTAAGGGAAAGTTTAAATATTATTTTAGGTAGTAGATAATCTCTCTGTACAACTCCTTATAAATAAAATTAGTCTTGTACTAAAATTAGCCCATGGTGTATTGGAATTTTCTTCCTATTTTGGAAGTTGTTTACTGTTAAGTTCTTCCTAGATACGAAGTTCAATGAATTGAAATGGCTCTTGTCAAAAATCTCACATCAAGTGGTTCCACTGAGATCTTGTAGTTGGTGATCTCCTGAAATCTTATAAAAAAAATCAAATCTAAAGAAAAGGTTTGGGTAGCCCACTGTAGCATTTGAATGCAACTGATTTGCCTTTGAAAAATACGCACTTGAAATCAAGAAACAAGGGAGCAAAGTATTTTAGTTCATGAGCATGTTCTGAAGCCCATGAGGATTCAAAGGAAAAAGTTCAGAATCTAAAATTGTTGAATTTCCTGGGAAAGTTTTCTTACTAGCATTTGGGGGGGGGGGGGAAACCTTCTTAAAGTTATTGCTTACAATAATATATAAACAAACAAATATTGTTTTGGATGACATGACACTGATATTACGTAGTTTTGTTAAAAGGAAAGAAGTTTTAAAGTAGTAGAAAAGGCCGGGTGTTTGTTTCCATCCAGATGTTACAAAAGGGGCTATGTGTGGGGTAGAAAATGCTGCAGGCGAAGGTACTTTTGGGGTAGGATGCCAGATGTGTTCTTGGGAATCTCTGCCATGCCGCATGAAAAAAGTGCTGCTGTTTCATCTCTGTTCGGGATTAAAATAAAGTCATTTGGAGTTGTGTTTTGTCAAAGAAGGTCATAGATCAAAGATTCATAAGCCCCTTTCTCTGCTGACATTACCCCGAGCATTTTTCTGAGCTTCATCAACTCTGACATTTCTGCAGTTAGTTCTTATTGTGGGCGGTGAGAGATGAAAGGAAAAGAAGGGAAAAATAACATATTTGTCCTGTACAGGTCATAAGGCTGGCTCTCCATTTTGCTATCATTCCAGGATTGCTCTGTTTGTCTCCTTTAATGTTTTCCTTTTATTTTCTTATCTCAATACTTTATTATTTTGGTTTTCTCTAACGCTTTATGCTTTGGGGTGGATGGAGATGGGTGAGAGGGGACCTTTCCCCTGACTTCTAGAACGGAATAATTGGACAAGTTTCTCTTCAGTTTAACCTTTTGCCTATTGTGTATCTTGGCTGCAGGCCTACGCTGAGCCAGAATGAGCTGGAGCTTCCTGACTCGCCTCCTTGAGGAGATCAACCAGCATTCAACTTTTGTGGGAAAGGTGTGGCTGACGGTGTTGATCGTCTTCCGCATTGTATTGACTGCTGTCGGTGGCGAGTCTATCTACTACGATGAACAGAGCAAGTTTGTCTGTAATACACAGCAGCCAGGCTGTGAAAATGTCTGCTATGATTCCTTTGCCCCCCTTTCGCATGTCCGTTTCTGGATTTTCCAGATCATTATGATAGCTACACCCTCGGTGATGTACCTGGGCTTCGCACTGCACCGGCTTTCACGCCAACCTCCTCGGAAAAGCCGGGCACCTGTCGTGCGACATGGTGCTGCCCGTGATTACGAGGAGGCAGAGGACAATGGGGAGGAGGACCCCATGATCTTTGAAGAGATTGAGCCTGAGAAGGAGGTGAAGGAGCCTGAGAGCCAGAAACATGATGGCCGCCGGCGCATCAAAAAGGATGGTTTGATGACAGCATATGTGCTGCAGCTGCTGGCCCGTTCGGCCTTTGAGGTGGGCTTTCTGATGGGGCAATATATGCTCTACCAGTTTGAGGTTAACCCCTCCTATATATGCAAAAGCAGCCCCTGCCCTCACACCGTGGATTGCTTTGTCTCTCGCCCCACTGAGAAAACCATCTTCCTGCTCATCATGTATGCTGTGAGTGGGCTCTGCCTGCTTCTCAATATCTGTGAACTCTTCCACTTGGGCTGTGGGGGGATCCGGGATGCACTCCGTGGCTTTAAGGACAATACTCCTCCCCCAAAGCCCCAGTATGCCCAGAAGGATCCCTCTGCACCTCCAACCTACCACTCTCTGAAGAAACATCCCTCCAAGGGCCAATTGGCCAAGGAGAAATTGGGTTACAGGGGACAGAACATGGCTGCCGAGCGTTACCCTGTGGCATCAAGACTCCCCAGGCACGAATTGGAGCAACTGCATAAGCACCTGAGGGTAGCCCAGGAGCATCTAGAAATGGCATTCCAACTGCAGCCGGAGGGTATCGCCAGCCCTTTGCGAAGTAGCAGCCCCGAATCTAATGGACTGGCTGCGGAGCAGAACCGCTTCAACTTGGCCCACGAGAAGGAAGGGGCAGCTTGTGAACGGCCTAGTGGTAAGTGGGGATGAGGAACAAGGTTTTGTTTGTAGGTCAGTGCCAGTGTGTTAGAAAAAGTCACCCATCGATGGGCACGGATGGACTATCTTGGCAGGAGCCCATATTCTGAATGTGATTATGCTTAAAAAGTAATTGGTGTGAATGGTTGGTTTCTTGGGGCTGTTAGCTGTTGGGTCCACTTATAGACCAAGTGTGCCTCTATAAGCCAGTGGTGTCAATCACATGGCCAGCGGGCTGAATCCGGCCAACGACAGGCCCAGAATTTTCCCACTGTTTTGCCGTTTCCATGGGTTCAAATACATCATTTGCTAGGACAGGCATGTAAAGTCTGGTATAGGAAAAAAAAAACATGCATGGAGGCTGATGGATAAATCTCAGCCATGTGTATGGTGTGAAGAGGCAGAATTATATATCCCCAGGAAAGCTGGGAACCCATAAAATAATGAAGGGGGTGTGCAGCCTGTTCTTTAGAGATTGGAGTGAGAGACTAAAATCCTTTTCCTCTCATTTCCAGGTCTCTGAAGCACTGGACAATTGCCCAGGTGACAAGAAGAAATGGAGGGAACCGAAAGCATGTACATAAATAAGCTTGGTGTTTGGAAGTACCCTGAGCGAAAAGTCAGGGGATGAGGATATGTTCCAATCCTGTTTCTGTGGAAGGAAAGCGAAAAGGAGATAATATGAGTACCCAGGTTCCAGATCTGGGTGGATGGGGCAGCTGTAGTGATTAATTTCATAAGTCTTTGTATGTGTGTCTTTTTATGGGCCTAAAAGGGAAAGGTTTTTTTTACTTTTATACATGTTGTAGAGGTACTACTGTTCTACCCGGAGGACATTTTGTCTTTTTTCACCTCTCTTTCCAATGGTACTGGATTATTAGCTACATAGTAATTGTCTCCTTTACACTTTGTAATTATTTCAATTTACTGTATATAAGAGGATACCTCCCAACTTTCCAGGATTTTGCTCAGGATTCATCTGCGCACACAAGTCAAACTCGCTCATCTTTTGTCTCCTCTTCCCTGACCACCAGATAGTGGAAGAGATTGGTGGTTGGGCCAAAGATAATTCCGCTGCATTCCAAGATGCTGGCTGATGAACAGCATCTGCCTTCCTTGCCCTCTGTGGGGGGCTGTGCTCGGTTCCTCCTGAGGGGGACCAAATCACGTTTGAGTCATCTCAGAGACAGACATGAAATGTTTTTTTTAACATTTTTTATTTTATATATATATATATGTGTGTGTGTGTATAATTTACCAGAACGGTTCTGAATTTTTGTTCTTTTATATGGATGTATAATATATACAGTTTTTATATATATATTTGGTAAAAAAAAAATCAAGATTTTTTTTATAGCAATCCTGATGTCTTGACTCTTTTTGCAGGGAAGAAATGTAATTCATAGGAAGGTTTGCAGAGTTATGGAAGATTGGGATCCCTTGGTTATACTATTAAAACCTCACTAACTTCACAGAGGGAAAAACATGCAGATCTCAGCAAATCAATAAATATCGTTATTTTGCAGCTGGGTTTAAATCCTTAAAATATTTGGGACTTTCCAACACCACTGGAACAGGGTGTGTGTAAATATAGATATATAGGGTTTTATTGAAGGGTTAATAATTTGGGTTATTTTCCTAAAAAGAAGGAAGATAGGTTTAACACATTGAGGCTTAACACACCCGTTTCAATTTTTATAAAAAAAAAACATGAAGTGTGCTATGAATTTTAGGGTAGTTTTACTAAGTTGGTGGTGATTAAGATGGAGCGAGGGTGTCTTAAGTGCCTATCTTGGGTAAGAGGTGTGACCAATTTAACACAGAAGCATTTCTCAGGGACTGTTGCCAAGAACTGGAAGGACAATCCAATCACCTTATTGCCAGGCAACAGTTATAAGAATAAAAGCAATGTCCTGTCAGACAGGGCCTTTGTCCCATCCAGTTGAGCACAAGGAAGCCCACAGGTCTCCCAGCAGGTGGCCTTAAGGGCACTGATATTGTCATCAAGGCAAGCAGTCATTAACTGGCCTCCCTGATTTTCATAAACTGGTCCAAACCTTTTCAGAAGCCCGCCAAACTGGGAGCCATCTCCACAATTTGTGATAGCAAATCTTAAAATTGAATTATGTGTTGTATTAAAAAAGAATCATTTTGCTGGTCCTGACTTCTTCCAGAATTCAGTGTTTTTGGTTGATTTCCCAAGTAGTGCTTCCTGACAGGGAGGAAGAAGGAAATGGCCCCAGATTGAAAAGCAGCATTTAAGCCATAAGGTGTCAGTCCAAGACAGTTTTCTTGTGAAGTTGTTTTGAAACTGCACCTGTGGAAAATGATCGCCTTTTCTCAAGCCAAGAGTCTTGGTCCCTAAAACATTGAAGGGATTGGTCTGTTCGACACAAAAATAAAATGAATTATTCAGATGATCAGTTATCTTCCTTCTGTACAAGTTTAATTAATACAGATGGATGGCAGTTTACAATAAGAACAACAATTAAAGGCTCCTCGTAAAAGTTAAAACAAATAATTATCAAAAGTAAACATGAAAAATAATTTGTAACCAAAACAATAGCTTTATATAAATAATTCAAAGTAAAATATAGATGGCAATAGCAAACTATTCAACCAGATGTTCTTTGGAAAAATGTCCCTCTTGTGGCTTCCAGACTTCTACAAGGAATAGGGCAAGTCTTAATTCTGTGTACAGCGAGGCCATTCCACACAAGGTAGGTGAAAGAACTGACAAATTGCACTTTCCTGGTTTTTATTTTTCTCATTTCACTTCTGAGCTTCTGAGATGAACCTTCGATGCACCACTTCAGGGAGGGGAAGGCAATCCTGGAGGCATCTAAGCACCAAGTCATTGTTGTATTTAGGGTTTTATTTGAATTTGCACCAACAAACCTACTGGTAACCACTGTGGGGCCTGAAGAACAGGTACAGTGTACTCCAATATGTGACACAATGGTTCGCCTATTGCAAGCACCAGGAGGGTGAGAGGTCTTGACTGCTGTTCACCCTTCCTTACATACCTTTCCTACAAGTTAGACCACAGCAACCTGACTGTTCCTGTCAGTGAATCTGTACCTACTTGTACAGAGAAGCCTTTCTCACAGTTTTCCCATCCTACCTTCCATGCTTTTTGGAGTATGATGACTAGAACTACATTTTCCAGCGTGACCTACTAAAGTTGGAGACAGGAATGAGAAAGTGCTTTTATCATGTACGAAACTTGCCCTCTAAATCCTTACACCTGCAAGAAATACTTTTGGGTCAACTTAGGGAAGACAGGTGGTGTACACCTAGACGCATTTACTTACAAATAATAATGGTTTATTCAAGTGAAGCTTCTAGGTTCATCGCAGGCTGAGTGCACTGCATGCTAGGCTAAAATGTGAGGGTGCACACGGTTACAGAATGACATGTTATTCTGTCCTGTCTAAGAAATCTGGAAAGAGATGGCTCCTTTTGGCTTTTTGTCAACAAATGCTGCTTTCACTGAACTCTGCAAAAGTCCGGATCTGACAAGTAGGGGAATCAAGATGAAGGAATTCTGTATTTTCTGTTCCTCTGCCTTGGGAGCCATCTATTGACAAAGCTTGGTATTAACTGAAGAATATAACCAGGTTCCGGGAAAGAGCTAAAAGTGCTCAGCAACAGTTGGCTGGCTTTCATCCTGTTCTGTCTGTATCCTAGTGCTATCTTGGAGTTTGTAGCCAAATTGATCCTTTCCCCGATGCTTCCTTCTCTCCAACAAATACCTTGAAACTTACCTGCAAGAATTTACAGTGAAATACCTATATGAAATCAAAAGTGAAAAGCATTTTTTTTCCCTGACATTCATTTGACTCTTTCCTGTTTAGTAAAGTGAGCACAAACTGTCCCAGGAGCGGCATATTTTTTAAAACAACAAAAACGGGATAGCATTGAGAATTTTCTTTTAGAGAAGAAAGCTTTTATTATAACTCATTATTTTAAAAATATTTTTTAATTAGGCTTTCACAATGATTGCTGATTAGGATGCAGTTTCACAAAGCAAAGGTACACCCTGGCCGCATCTCATCACATTCTGGTTAAGGATATTTTCTAGCTCAGGGGCCTCCAACCGTGGCATCTTTAAGACTTGTGGACTTCAACTCCCAGAGTTCCTTTGCTGGCTGAGGAACTCTGGGAGTTGAAGTCCACAAGTTGCCAGGGTTGGAGACCCCTGATATAGACTATATATTGTATATATGTATGTATATGTGTGCGTGTATGTATGTTCATATATATACACACACACACACAATAGTGCCATAAAACTCTTATCAGAATGTATGTATATGTCCTATTCCCCAGTCTTTGGTTCATTTGACAAATAAGAAAGGAGATGGCTGAGAAGCTAAGCATTCTGCTGCAAGTTTCCTCTTGGTATTTGTAGAACCCCAAGGCTAAATCTGTCTGAAAGAACATGAGCCAAGAAAGACACAGTGAAAATGTAGCATGTCAGGATTGAGGATAATCAAAAATGGGCCTTTATTTCTCTCCATTTTATAAAAGGAAGCATTCAGACCCCTAGAATTCAGAAAAATTTCAGGGCAAGTTAACTGAAAGTGTATGGCTGTTTCTATGATTAATAAGAATTTCCACCACCCCTATTCTTTTTCTCAGTCTGTGAAACTCCTTAAACTCTTCTTTCTAGTTTTGGAAAACAGGACTGCACTTCTTTTTCTGTCCAGAGACATAGATTCAAGGCAGTCAGGCAAAACTACAATACATGCATTCATTTGCTTTCCTTGTGGGCTGTCATCAAGAGGGAACAAATGGAGGTGATCGAGGAGGAGGAGGGGGACTATTTATCATATCCCTTCCTGTCTGCTCAATATCACCCTTTCCAACCTGAAATTATTCTGTGGGTGGGAGATCAGCTAAGCAGAGGCACTTTTGAGTGAACAAAAGGGGAAAATTAAGGAGCTTCTCCACCCCAGTTCTTAGTTCTCCATTCTGATTTTAGCTTCTGTTAATAAAAAAAATCCAAAGGCAAATGAAATGCTGTAGAGCCTCCAAATCTGGCTGTGAAGGCCAAAGGTGCCAGTCTTCAGATTGAAAAAACAAGGCACTGGCACTATTAAGCCCTGAGTAGAAAGGGCTTAGTTCTGGGTTCATATGAAGAAGATATCTTATTGCAGAGGGCCTAGAGCAAACAGATTTGAGCAACGCAATAGTTTCCCTTTAGGAAAGCATTATATTGCTAAAGCTGAGTTATTGCTACATGCAGGCACAGTCCTGAGTGATGATGTTGGGCACCATCTCATACTTGAAGGAGTAGCCACCATCTGAAGTGGTACGGACTCTCAGAGACTGCATTGTGCCTGGCAAGGCAGCACAGCATTTCTGGGAGTTGCCAATCATTGTCTGGATGCCAGAGCAGTTTCCATGACAGTAGTGAAACATAAAGCTGCTAGGATGCACGATCCAGTTGTCCCATCCTAGTTCTTCAAAAGAGATGCTGATGGAGCTGCGTTGGCAGTTGTCATGGGGCGTAGCATTATGCTGGTACAAAGGGAGAGTAGCTAGAAAATTTTCTCTTGCGGAACGCCGGGCCCGGTCTTGTGCCTTAGGTTTGGTGGTTGCCACAAGGAAGGGCATCTTTTCAGCATCAGCCACACAGGGGCAGCCTAGGCAACGAACGAAGAGCACAAATACATTCTGGGAAAGGTAATGGAAGAAGGATCTTCTAAAATGAAAGACCGTCCAGCCCTCCGGAGCTGCCATTGCCATGGTAGTGAGAGGAACCTGGCCTTCCTCAGAGAGCGTCAGTATCTCTGGGAAGGAGTTGTTGGAGGCAGCTTCTTCTAAGGGGCTGTTCTGAACAATCACAGGGCCTGTGTAGAACCACAGCTGGGCTGATGTCACCTCACGACTCAGGATATGTATGGAGGGTTGAAAAATGTAGGTGAAAACGCCCTCATCCCCTGGAAGCTCATCTGGCTGAAGTGGCTCACAGGGTACCTCTGCAAAAGAGAAGGGACTCAGCATTACATATTGTAGGCCAAGAGTCTACAAACTTGGCAATTTTTAAGACTTGTGGACTTCAACTTCCAGAATTCTCCAGCCAGCTATGCTGGCTGGAGAATTCTGGGAGTTGAAGTCCTCAAGTCTTAAAGTTGCCAAGTTTGGGGACCCCTGCTGTAGGCTATCATTTCTCCTAGACTGAAGAAGTGAAGGAAGAAGAAGTGAAGGAAGAAAGAACAAGTGCTGATGACTCCGAAGTCTCCTTTCTCTTTATTAGGGCAGGTGCAAAAATGCACTCAAATTCTTTCTTTTATTAGATAAATAACTGGCTGAGGATGCTGTATGCTTACACTGTAGGAGAGGGGGTCTCCAAACTTGGCAACTTTAAGATTTGTGGACTTCAATTCCCAGAATTCCTCAACTAGTCATGCTGGCTGGGCATTTCTGGGAGTTGAAGTCCACAAATCTTAAAGTTGCCAAGTTTGGAGACTCCTGCTTGTAGCAGGAGAGCAGTGTTAAGCCCTGATAGCAAAAGAAAACAAAAAAAAACAGGAAGAAACTGATGCCACCTGTTCTGACTTGAACATTGTTATTAAAAGGCACAAGTTCAGGCCTTTTAATGACATTTGTTTTTCAGAAAAAGAATTTTTCTGATTATATGTTTACATGTGGCATGACAGCAAACTCTTGCACTTGCAGAAACTAAATCCCATACAAATATTGCCTGGCTTACTGTTGAAGTTTTTTCATCTGTACATTAATACATATGTATTCATAATGCAGACCCATGTATTAATACTAAATAAACTCCAAAGAAAGTCCTGAGGAAACTAGAGCTGCCAAAACGGGGCTGCCAAAATCCGGAGAGCCACTCGATGGCAGAAAAGCGATATAGAAAACCGTAATTCTTTCTTCCTGTAAAATGGAAATCTGAACTTTTGCAGCTCAGATCCAGCAACACTAGCACAGTCGTAAAAGAGTATGTGTATGTGCAAGAGTGATAATATTCAAAGTTCACATGATTCTAATGAGGCATTTCTCCCTTTATGGAATTTAGATTGTCTTCCTCTACCCTCCCCATTTTTTCTGCATACCATCATTACATTTCATTTCCTATTCACACATAAACCCACGTCAGTAATCTAGATTGTGGAAAGTTGAGATCTTTTTCAAAGATATTTCCTAAGGAGGCAATTCTACACACAAGCACCTGCAGAATCTAAAATAATAGGTTTATGTTAGTGTAACAAAAAGCTTAAGGTTGCGAGTTCATCATGAAGTCACAGTACAGCGTTACCTTATTCTGAAGTAAGTCTCACCGAGACTAACTCTCAAATAAAAGGATATGACATTCCAAATTGTGGTTGAAATACTATATCTTGGTATCTGTAAATAATCCAGCTGAATCCAATTAGACCTATGTTTAAGGTCATGTAAAGATCTGTTAATTGCATTAAATTCAATGGGACTTCTGAACAACTAGAAAGAAAACTGGAGTGCATATCTACAGGAAAAGTGAAATATTTAGAAGCCACCAGGATACATGAGAGCTCTCACACTGGCAACATCAGCTGGATTTGAATGGCTGAATCTGGCTTAAATTTCTGCTATAGCTGAAATAAAATCAACATGTGTGTGTTTGTGTGCATCTGCACATCTCTGGCATAAAGTTCACTGTTATTTGGTTTCATAGAATCATACAGTTGGACATGACCTAAAAGATCATCTAGTCCAACCTTCTGCTCTGTGCAGGATCCACAACATAAGCTTAACCTCAGTACTTGTTCCTGCATCTGCTGAAATGGCTTAGATGATAAAATAATGGTTGCATTTTTTCCCTTTGGGTTTTAAACCTCCCAGGACTTTTTGAATCATGGTTCTGCTTACCTTGGGTTGGGAAGGCAATCACTTGGGATATATCTTCTTCCTCCAAGCTGCGAGTCACTGGTGTGTCCAAGGTATGCCGCTTGTTGAGCCCCCTTTGTCCCCTTTGGACCCTTTCATCTTGGGGGACAGGACCAAGGAAGTCCAGGAAATGTGACTTGATTTTAGCCAGGATGAGTGGCTTGTTGGCATCCCTGTTGCAGCCAGCAACAGCAGCAGGACCCAGCAAAATCAGCTGCAGGATCAGCATGGAGTTCATCCTGGTCCAGAGGTGCAGAGAGCCTTGATCCATCAGGCACAAGGGAATGAGATGCAGGGTGTGTGAAGTTCCTGCAAAGAGGGAAAAAAAAATGTTCTCGCCTGCGTGTAAGGCACTGAGGATGTCTGTAGGGAAGTCTCGCCACGTGGATGAGATGGACTGGCTCTTATGCTGAATCTGCCCAGCTTCTTCTGTCTCCTGAGTTCTTTACTGAGCCAAGCTGGGGCATGATGGCATTGAGACTATCTGTCACTGACGCAAATGTCTGGTAGCCATGAATATTATCTCCTGGGCAGCAAAAACACAGGAGACGTCTGGAATGCAAGGACGGTGTTGCCAAGGGGACAGGACCTAAAGCAGAGTACTCTGGAGGAGAGATGGACGTAGTCTCCAAGTTATCAACATTGGAGCAGTAACAGAGGGGGTTGGTGATTCTCCTTAGTTTTTTATTTACTGGACTATCTGAAATTCAGGGTCGTCAAGCTGTTATGTTTTGTGGGGCCTGATCATTCTCCTCCATCCCAGGCAGTTTTCAGCTCTTAAGTCATACATATAATATTAAATTCTACATCAAAGACTTAGAAGGCAGTTTAGAAATGTTTCACACATGGACACAAGCTCACAATTGGCAATCCACACACTATCACTCCCTAGTTCAGTATTCAAAAGGCTTCAAATGCATAGGAATGACCCTTACACATATATTTTAAAAGACATGTAAGTTCTACTTTGATTATACTGAGTATGAGTAACATATGGGTGTTACAAACCAATACAATTGCTTGTGAATATAATATTTGCATGATCATAAAGTAAATTCATTAAATGTACCCTCCTTTTTTAAAGTTTCTACCCGAATCAAAGAGTCTTTTGTTCCAGCAACTCCATCTCTCTAAGTAGAATCTCAGTAACTGTTTTAGTCACCTTCATAAGTAGAGTAGACACAATGCAAATACAGCATTATTTTTTGGAGCAATAACACAGTGCATTTGGTTAGAGAAGTGATTATTAGATCACCTTTGTGAAGGTCCATAAAAGAGAAATGTTTACAGTCCTTTTTATTGATAAATCAGATTACAGAATCTGGTTCCAGATGAGAAAAGATTATCATATAATTGTAGCTATTATCACAATCATGCTAAGCATAAGTCACCTGAGCCTCAAGCAAATACTCAGAATAACTGAGTATGGTTATACGAGGCCCAATGTACCAGTAACTTAAACTTCTCTGGATATCCAGCTAGTATAGGGATGTATAATAGAGAGAAGGAGAGATGCTTTGGAGAAGAACTGAATCAGTATGAATAGTGTATGAAAAGCAGGGGGAGCTTAAGGAACATTTCAGTAATTTAAAGAAAGCTATGCTTTTTTGTGATTTTATTGATGAAAATACATAAAGAGGGTTCTTCCTTGATCTGGATCCCTTGGTTTCTCACTACAGAGCAGGCCCCAGCCTACAGGCCTGGAAATAAAATAGAGATGGAAAGAGAGAAGATGGGATGGTTAGGGTGAAACACAGCCACCTCTGCTTTCTGAGGCTCAGCTTGAGATGTGGGAGCCTGAAAGCACTTTGCAAAGAGGTTCATGCATTGGGTCATCTAGAACAAAATAATATATTGTCAGCATAGATGAGACAAACTAACAAGAAGAGATTCAATAATTCAAAGCAAATGAAAAGGAACCTACACTTCATGTACAGATGAAGACAAAGGTTGGGGAGATAGAACCATTCCATACAACAAAAAAGAGCCAGAGAAATGGGTAGATCTAGAATCAGTTCTGTTAAGTTCTGCGCATGGGTGCAAGGAACGGAGACGAGACGGTGAACAGTGAACTTCAACTCTTTATTAATCATTCTGAACAGAGCAAAAACCTAGGGCAGCAGCAGCCTTTTTATAGGCAAGCTGCTGATCTAGTAACCAATGAGAAACGTGGAGTGTTAACCCCTTTAACCAATGAGAGTGGCTCGTTAACAGCCAATCAGGTTCTCCTGAACGGACCAATCCAATATCGCTATTATCGGCCAATCAGAAGTGCGGGATTAGAACCCTGCTATTTTCTAAAGGTTTGATAAAACTTTATTTAAGCGTTTTATTAGTTCATAACAATTTCACTAAGAAAAACTTCAGGTGGAACATTAGTAGTTAATTTATAAAGTTAATTGATAGGTCAAGATATCAGTTGTAGCAGAGAGATCTAATCAGGATAGCATTGAAAACAGATAGTTTGCCTTGACCACCACCTAGTTGTTAACAATGAGTTACTGCTAGTTTGGTACAATATCCCATGCTGAAAACATTAAATTTGTGAAATTGGTGATGGTCAAGTGAAGGACTTGAGAGAAAACTACTGTTCCAAGGGATTGAATAAGAATGGAAGGAGAGACAACAAATAAAAACTGAAGGACTGAAATAGAAGATGAAGGTAGGCATCTCTTCCACAACCTACAAACTGGTTGGGAACCCTGGAAGTTGTAGTTTAACAAACCATCTTTGTTAAAACCGACAACTTTCCCTCCCTATACTGTTAATAAATGAACAAATAATTCTGAACTCATTTTTTCAACTTTATCTTGTTTTAGGATATGTGGAGAACAGACCATGTTTTAGGACATATTTATATAAAACTGTTGAAAAATCAAAAGGGTTCACAAACTTTCAAGCACTATATGTGAAAAGCAACATTGTTCATTGAACATTGCTATATATGGGAAAGCTAACATTACAGCATTGCTAGTGTCCTCCATTTCTTTTCTCTTTTTAAAGCTGTGTGACTACTTCCCTGGTCTAGAGGTTCAGCATGGGGAACTAAGAAAAGGCAAATAATCAAATGGCAGAGCGATACAATACAGTGGAAGCTGAGATAATAACTCAAATTATTCTTGCAAAATAGAATTTATCTACACTGGATTCTGATTGAACATAAGAGGGTGGAAGCAGTTTTGTGTTACATGTTACTGTACCCTAAAATTATGCCACAATTCGGGCAGACCTGTCTTGTGATTCAGACAAGAATGTATCATTGGAATCCTGGTTATGTGAAAATCTCTGCGCCCTGCAGAAAAATAAAGTAAGGGTGAGAAGGATGCAGTTGACTTAGGATTTTATTGCATTTAGTCCATTAGGAAGTAAGAGTGGAATGACTGACTTCCTGGAATGACTGGCCAACAGTAAAGTCAGTCAACACACAGGTCATATGAAAATGTTCCAGCACAATTTTCTCACCTGTTAAGACTTCTCTGAATTCAACAGAACCACAACAAACTGCAGAATCAACTATGATACTTTTTTCCTAGTATGTACAAGAAAGTATTAACATTTCAAAGCCATGGAATCTGAAGTGGATCAAGTTAACACAATCTGAAAATTGGCAGTCCAGAATTAAGCCATTAAGTTCAATTTTCTGATCATTGCAGGAATTCAGATAGAAGTATCCCAGAGAAATGGCTCTCTTGTTTTCCACATGAAGACATGAAATGAAAAGGAGAGAGAGTCTGGTGCCTCTCTGGGCACTTGATTCCACTGTCACATTGTTCTTACTGACAGTTTCTCAAGTTGGTATCTGATGTTCTGTAATGTAAATCCAATATTTCACATCCTATCTTCTGGAGAACTTTATTACATGTGGCATCCTTTTAAATCTTAAGCAATTTGATATTATTATATTTCCCCCTCTATTTTTTTTCTTAAGACTAATCTTTCTTATTTCTTTCAGTCTCTCTTCACAGTATTTTCTAGTCCCTTAATCTTCATTGTTATTTAAACCTTTCTAATTTGTCTGACTGCTGTTTATGAACAGTGCAGACTACAGTAGACTTTCTTTCTGAAATTTGGGAAGTACATGTCTATACCCAATATGGCTGAATGTATAATAAGCAATTCTTCAGCCAAATCACACTACTAACATGTTCATTTTGTAGTCAATGACTATTCATAATCATTTGTTGTATGTGATTTTCAAGCCAACTATGTATTCAGTTAATTGTCATGCCATCTAACCTAAATTAATGCTAATCAGAATACCATGGGATACTTCAAGTACTTTGCTGAAACCAGTATATAATATGTTTCAGAATTAGCACCATTTATTATGGAAAAAAATATTTAATAGAAAAATCAGAAAAGGTGAGTTTTGCAAATCCATGTTATAATAATCTTGCTGATAATTGCATTCTTTATTCAACTTCTTTATCATTTGTTCTAGAATTTCCTAGGAATTTATATCAGATGGACTGGTTTACAGTTCCCTGTATCTTCCCTTTTCCTCTTTTTGATGATATAGATAATATTTGTCCTCTTACACTTCTCTGAGATACACAAGCAGAAAATTTTTGCTGTGTCATCTCAGGCTACTTAGAGATGAGAGGTTTTTATGAAAGAAAGATAATACTGGTATAAGCCTGTTGCAAATCTGCATTCACCTTTAACACTTTGCCTGTCAGAAATAGTATGTTGCAGAAGAATCAGTTTAGAAATATCCTGACATTCTAAATTTGCTTGGTATGTAGGATTTTGTATTCAAATGTATAAATTTTCAACTCAGAGGTGACCCACTTTAAGGAAAAAAATTATCCTATTGTGCAAAATCTTTCCTTATTTATTTCTCCTTGCAAAATCCATCTATTTTTTCTGGCTACTCTTTTCTAGAGAAATTGCCTCTATGAAGCGTTGAAAAATGTTTATAAATAAATACGCTGTCCCAATTCTATACTTTGCCCCTGAAATGAATATTAACAGAATGCTGCTGTAAATAGGTTCCTTTTGTGAAAAATTGGAAAAAAAAATCCGATCATATCTCAAGGAACAGAGAAAGTTGCAAATAATCCTGGGAAGAATATTTTGTTATGGCAGCAGTTGATAAAGTTTGTAACATGAAAAGAAAGTGAAGGCTGCAATTTACTGAATCTGAAAAAATAAATATCCTGACACAATTCAGTCTTGCTGAAGTAGCGGTAGTAAGGTTTGTGTGAGGTGTGCCTGTGTATGTGTGAGTGGGTGTGATTTTCATTTCTGTTTTGACTGATACTATCATCTCCTTGGCCATCTCTTCGTCTTTGGTAATGAAATACTTTCTGCCACTCGTGCAGCTGTGTGAGTTATAATTGATCCACTTTCCTAATTATACAGGGTCAGGGGACAATCGGGAGGCTGAGATCTGATGACCAAGAATCTTCTGGTACTTCTTTTTTTGAGGAACCATGCTTAGTAGCAGCATTCCAAGCCTAGGTGTTTGCTGCCAGTTTTTATTACCACTCAATGCATCATGACAGGGCATCGGGGGAAGAAAATGGAAGCTCACACACTCAGCAGTCTGATGTGGAAGATTCAGGGGACATATTGTAAATGGTAGTAGGAGCTTAGGAGCTACTTGGACGGTCAGATGTAGACATTAACCTGTCATATTATGGTATGACATTGGGACCAGAATTTCAGGCCATTGCTGACATACTACAAACTAATAAAAGAGAATATTTGTCACCCAGGGATGAAATGAGGGATCCTTGGTGCTCCTTGAGTTTGGTTGTTTCCTTGCAGACCAAACCAGGTAACATCTTGCACTGATGATATTACCTAGTTTGGGTAATGAAAGGTCTGCCACAAAACAACCAAACTTGGAGAACACCAAGGACCCTTCATACTAACAAACTGCTTTGAGATGGGGCGGGGTGACCCTGTTTTCCCCCTACTCCCTTCTCTTGAGGTGGGCTGAGCCTGAGGCAGCTTTAGGGCTGAGGGATGCCTGTGTGTCCCTCCCTGCTGGGCTCTATACTTAGCCAAGTCCCAGCCCCCTCTTATCAACCCGGCCATGTCATCAGAGAGTATTTTTGGGGACAGCAGCTGCAGGCATTTGTAACACTTCAGCTTTGCTCCACTCACAAACGCCTGGGGAGCAGGGCAGAAGGAGACCAGGGTGCCACAACATAAGAGGGTCAGACAGCAATTGGGGTGTATGAGGAGGAGTGGGCAGGCAGGCATCAGAGATGCCCAGACTGATCATGGAACAGAAAGGGACAAAGAAGTATTGAGGAGAGCAATCGGAGTTTAGACCCATGAATGACCCAATAGCTGGACATCGTCTGACAGGACCAGGAGAAGCAAGAACCAGTTGCTTGAGAAAGCGGATACACAAGGTTAGTGAACCTAGAGAGAGAAGCAGGGGATTCTGTTGAAAGACCCTTCTTATGCCCCCTTTTTAGCTTGTGTCCCTGTGGAAATAATGGGATTAAGGAGAACCAAAGTTGCCTATGAGGGTATTCTGGATGCTTCTGAATCATGAGGGCCATACAATCAGTAACCAATCCTGGTTGCTGAGTAATAGAACCAAAGGAAAACAGGTTTTGGGGTACCAAAAGAAACAGGCTACAGGCCTTGGTGGTCTGAAGCTTTGTGGAATGAGACAGATCAAGAGTTCCTCCCTTATCAGAAGCCCAACCTTCCTCTCCATGAAGTGGCTGAGCAGCTTGTCCTTGCTGTTTCCTATCCTTATGTACCAAGAGCTTACAGGGGGATACTAGAATCATCTCAGTGAGAAGGGGGGTGGGGAGAAAATGGTGTTCCATCCTGCTGGAATTCTCCCCCTCACTTTCTCCTGTGGGCAACCAGGCTGAGTGGCAGTGAGTGGCAGCCTATTATCAGCAAAAAACTATTTAGAGCCTGATAGGGGAGGAATGCATGATAGGGCAAGTATGCCTGGCAGGCTGTGGTGACAGTTGGGCAACTGGATCTTCTCAGCACTGGGGTAGCATTTCAGCAGGGAAGACGAATTGGGAAGCCCCTAGTTCAAATCTTGCATTACTCTGTCTCTCATTAAGGAGTCCTTGTATGCAACTGCCTTAGTTCCCCCTTGCACCTATTACGATCATACAATATTGGGAATCCATTTTATGCAAATGCTTGAAATATGCTGGTGACAGCTGAGCTACAGGTCATGGTTCAAATATGGTTGGCTAGATACACAGTATTTTTCATTAGACCTCCTTCAGGTTTACTTTGCATATCAGAATTTTAGTTTGCATTCTTCTTGCTGGTGCATTGAACAGGTGCTCTGTTGAGAAGGGCTAGAGTACAGGGTTGACAACCCAAGCCCAAAGTAGCAAATTGGTTAAAGAGGTTGGACTAGGATTCCGGCAATTTCTCCTTGTAAACATCTGTTTCAAGCCATAGTGATGTCAAAATGTTGTCCTGAACAGTTTTGTAACCTCATCATTCAAGTTATTGGTGGCATTTACACAATATGTCACAAATAATTTGAATGAAGAGATCACTATACCTCATTATGGAACTACTTGCCAACTTTGGGTCTGTTACTTTCAGTTTAACATATTTCTCAGGGTTGATGTGGTGTGCAGTCTTTTTAAAAAAGGAAGCCAAATTCCGATGTAAGCTGTCTTGAGCTTCCAGAAATAAGGGAGAATATAAGTCTCAAAAGCAAGCAAACAAAAAATTTGTGGTCTCAGCCTCTTTTTGTTTGCTTGTTTTTCAGCCACTGAAATCCATCTGAACACAATTGCTATAAATCAACTGTATCATCTGACATTCTGAGGTAGGAGATACCTAAAAATGTAGTGTAACCACTAAAAGGTTTTAAAATGAAATAGGCTGGCTCCCTCAAAACCTGGCAAAACAAAAGTGACTGTAAAAATGGCTCTGTATGTGACATGATAACTCACCGATTCTGCCCTCATGGCAGCCCTCGTCCTTCTGAAAACCAGGAAGTGTAGTTCTTGGGTGGCTTCCAGAGTTAGTAGTTCTGGCTATTAATGAGATGGGAATTTGTTGAAGGTATAGAGTACCTTGACATGGCTGAATAGGCCTATGTACACAAAAGAGACGTCCACTTTTATGCAAACAGAGAGTTGCACTGATGATGATAGTTCTGGCCTGACCTTGCCTTATGCTACTGGGAAGCAGCTGCAAATATTCAAGCAAGGAGACTTAATTTCTCCCTATTACCTTATTTTCACCAAAGTGTATATTCACTAGAGTCCAGTTCCCAGTTTTAAGACACAATTGTCTGTTTACACCATGCAGATTTACCTAGCTCAGCTGAGATCAACACAGTGCATCAAAATGTTAGCCTCACAAAAGGATTGTGTAAAATAAGAATATAGTATGTGGCAGGGTTATCCTGGAGATACCATTGGTTGCAGAGAGGGTGGTGAGAGTAGTAATCTGGAATGGAATGGCTCTGGACTCCCCTTGCTAACAGTTGTGGAACAGCTTCACTAGGTGCCCAGCTTCCCACTCAGTCCAAATTTTACAACATCAAGGCTGAGTAGCAGTATGATTAAAGGCAGAGTTAGAACTTTATCCAGAAAAGCGGGAGAGAATGAGGGTGAAATGTGAAGTGATCATGCACACCGAACTGAGTTCTGAACTGTTTTCTCCATTTCATCTTAAGTGAAGATACCGACCTCCTTTCAAGCCTTCCTCCTTCTCCAACTATAACTCTGCCTTCATCTGATTCTTTATAGGTCCCTGACCCGACCCGAATCCTCACTAGGCTGGCAATGGATGCTTTTGGTGGAGCTCCCCGATTCCTTGCCTCCCCTCGTACTTTCTCAGTCCAAAGTGGCACAAATGCCGTCCTAAAATGGCAGGTGGCCGGGGAGCCACGTCCCAGCATTGTTTGGGAGAAAGACGGCTCTGTGCTGGAACTGCCCTCTGGCCGGATGTTTGTTGAGGTCAACGGGGATGCATATAGCCTGCTGGTCTCTCAGGCTGGCCCGGCAGACAGTGGTCGCTATGTGTGCAAAGCCAAGAACAGTGTGGGTGAAACCTATGCAGCTGCTCTGCTGAAAGTGGAGACAGGGTCTGAACTGAAACCTAATGGAGATTTTGACTGCCAGCCACCCACCTTCCTGAATAGGCCTGTCTCGGCATGCGTGACCCGGGGTGAAGATGTGACTTTTGCCTGTAGGGTCTCAGGGCAGCTTGAATGGGAAAAAGATGGACGCAGATTATCAGACATCTTTGAGAACAGCCATTACAAAATGGACGTAGAGCCCGGGGACTGGCACTCTCTGCACATCTACAACGCCCGATTGCCAGATGCAGGGGTCTATGTGTGCCGAGCACAGAACAGCTTTGGGGAGAGCACGGCTGCAGCTGTGCTCCTGGTAGATCCTGTGGCATGCCTTCCTCATCATGACCCATCTCAAGGGGCTCCCCAAAACTGCCATTTCAAGAAGCCACCCGAGTCACCAGAGGATAAGAGGCATCCACGCCACCCTGCACAGATTGTATTGTCTGAAGACAGGCAGAATGGAGAAGTGCTGTCCAGCTTCCCCCCAACAAAGTCTTTTACTGTGAATGAAGGGAAGCATGCCAAGTTCCGCTGCTACGTCATTGGCAAGCCCAAGCCGGAGATTGTCTGGCAGAAAGATGGGAAGGTGTTGTCTCCTGGAAGAAGACATCTGCTCTATGAGGACAGAGAGGGCTACTTCATCCTTAAGGTGCTGTACTGCACTGCACGAGACTGTGGACTCTACATGTGCACAGCCTGCAACACTGCCGGCCAGACGCTCAGTGCTGTGAGACTCCATGTTAGAGGTATCCATCCAAGAGGGAGGGAGAAAAAAGTGGGTTTGGGGATGTGGGGACATCACTGAATCTGCATGAGAACATGTTGATTGGATTCACACATGAACCTCAATTGACCTGGATAAATGGGTTCTGCAAACCCAGCCATGTGAGTGAAATTAGAATGGATGAGAATGGATGGGCAATTCCAAGGGAAAGAATTGGGTATTTACTGCTTGCCAAATCAAAGGAGGATATTTCTGCCAAGTACAAGAATGAAAGAAAAAAAATGTAGGTGTTGCCTGAAAGGTATGTTGAAGCATACATTTTAAGCTTGAACTAGTTTATAAACCAATCCAGCCCATGATAGATTAGATAAACACAAAAGCAATGGCCAAGCCCCTTGTGAGAATGGGAACAGGTCTAGAGCAAAAAATTCTCAAGATGGATTACAAAATGGGTTTCAGAAGCAGCAAGAACTCTCTAGACCTTTATGAAAATGGCAGGATGGCAAGCAGAGACTTGGTTGGGGCCTGTTACCTATTTGCTGAGAGATCCAAATGGTCCTTGGGCTCCATTCTTGAGGGGTGTACACTCTTTGCCAATAACAGTACCTATGAACTGCAGAGTGGTTTGGTCCATGACAGAGGAGGTGGATAGCAAAGCTTTGTTTTCTTTCAAGGGAAGAGACATGGCATGTGAGATAGCAACCATCGATAAAACACTTGGCTGGAAATGGTTCCTTCTACCTTTGGTTAGGAATATGTCTTGATTCTTTAATACAATGGTTATATTTAGAATCAACACATGTGAATTTAGGGGTCAACACACGGCAATTTGGGGATGGGCAAGTAGGTAATAGTCTTCTCCATCTGCACTGATTCTGTTGTTGATTACTATGGCTTAGGAAGGAGAGTTTGCTGGCCAAGTAGCAGATGAGTTAGTGAATGTTCCTGGATTGTACAGTCTGGAGATGGAGCTGAGCACAACTGAATGATCTTCTACATTTAATACGTGGCCCAGTTTTCTCTTAACTGTTAGTTCAGTATGTGCAATGGAAATGCTTTCTTTGTGTAATTGACCACTAGCAATCAGAACAGAAACATTTAATACTGCATGTGCTCTTCAGTTTGATAGGGATGGGTTACTTTCCTCCATGCAGTGTAATTTAATAATTTAACTTTAATTATTTAATTTTTCATCTCAGAAAAGAGCAACTCTGGGTAATGTACAAAAATTATGAAAACACATACACCAGCAAAGGGAGGACAAGAATGGACACCTAGGAATGGAGCAATCTGCGCATATATCTGGTTCCTTGGGAACACTGGGCCTGATAATATAACTAGGTCTTGAGGGACTTCTGGAATATCAAAAGAAAGGAATTAATAAGGCAGACACCATGTCAGAAAAAGCAAGTCTCCTGGGACCCACCAAATACAGATCCCTAGCTGATGGTACCTGCAGCATGCCTCCTCTGCCAAAACCTGTGGGGGAGGCTAATATATCCAGGGAGAGGCAGGTCCTCAGATAGTCTGGTTCCATTCCATGCAGGGCTTTAAAGATCAAAACCAGTACCTTGAATTGGAAGCAGACTGACAACCAACGCAGCTTGTGGAGTAGAGATGTAACATGTGCTATTCTAGAAGTGCACATAACTGCCTTTGCTGCTCCATTTTGTATCAGCTGAAGCTTCTGGATATTCTTCAAGGGAAGCGCCATGTAAAACCAATGCAACAGTCAATCTGTTTAAGGCATGAGTGACTGTAAGTGGTCTGCCAATCCAGAAAAGAGTACGACTGGTGCACAAGCAGCTGTGCAAAGGCCCTCCTAGACATGATGCCACCTGCCCTTTAAGCAGGAGTCATGAGGATTAACAGAGTTGAAAGGGACCTTGTAGATCATCCAGTCCAACCCCCAACCCAAGCAGGAGACCCTATACCATTTCTGACAAACGGCAGTCCAATCACAACTTCTGAAGGCTGCCAGAATGCTCACAGGGTCTGTCTGGGACAGTGCACCAGAGATGGCATAGTCCTGGAATTGGTGGGCCCCACAATTCAAAACCATTCAATCGTGTGAGGGTTCAGCTGAAGCCTGCCATTCTTCATCTAGACCCTCACAGCCTCCAGACATCGAGATACGACATTCATGGCTTATTTAGTTTTATTAAATAATTGTTAAATCTATTCAATTTTATTTAAAATTTAATTTATTTTTTCATGTATTAGCCTATGACAGCCAACGAGACAAAACAGCAGAACTATTCAACTTGGTAATTTGAGATCTGGAATAATGTTTTTCCTCAAAACAGCTTATCAATTATTTGATACTGGGTTTTAGAAAAGTTGTGCAAAATTGCAAGTAATGCCAGATCTCAGTCTGATGAGAGTGTTGTTTAAGACATGGCTGCTATTCAACCTCTGACATGCTCTCGGAATTGCTCCCTGCCTGCAGGACTGCCTTAATAGAAGGAAGGATTCCAGGTTTAGCTGCTTGGAGCCTCAGCTTTAGACCAGGCCTTCAGAGTGGCAGATGTCTTGGCATTGAAAAGGTGGGGAAAGACAAGAGATGGGTTATTAATGAAACTGAGGCAACTGATAAAGGGAAAGGAAATAGGGTTGTAAAAGCATTTTTCACTGGGTGGGATATTGATAGATGGATTTCAGGCTCTTTGCTTTTCCAAGAGAGATGCTTGGAGTTCATGAATTTTGCAGACTGTTCTGAGGAGAGCAAGAGGGCTGATAAAGCAGATTCAATGCCACGTGAGGCTCTGAAGGACCAGCAACATTTGTTTAGCCTGGAGAGGAGAATCAAAAGGGCGGATGAGAGATAACAGGATTCAGTTATATGTCAATGACTGCTCTTGGTCAGGAAATCAGCTATTATCTAAACCTCTTGAGGGTCAGACAAGAGAGGAGATGGGGTTGAGTGAAAAAAGAGGAATTAAACATCAGGAAAGTTTTTTCTGCCTGTAAGAATAGCAATGCAGTAGAACACTTTACCCAGAGAGCTTATAGCATCTGTACTCAGTGGAACTTTTTTTTAAAAAATAGGCAAAATGTATTTCGTGATGGGACCCTGTGTAGAAAAAGGGAGGAAAAAAAATGGGAGTGGGGGAAACAGAGATGGCAGACTGTTAACAAAATAACAGAGTTGGAAGGGACCTTGGATGTTGTCTAGTCCAACCCCTGCTCAAGCAGAAATCCTACACCACTTTAGACAAATGGCTGTCCAATCTCTTCTTAAAAACCTCCAGTATCGGAGCACCCTCAACTTCTGAAAGTAAGTGGTTCCAATGATTATTCTGTGAGGAAATTTCTCCTCAGTTCTAGGTTGGTTCTTTCCTTGATTAGTTTCCATTCATTGCTTCTTGCCCTGCCTTCAGGTGCTTTGGAGAATAGCTTGGCTCCCTCTTCTTTGTGGCAGCCCCTTGGATATTGGGGCAGTGCTATCATGTTACTCCCAATCCTTCTTTTCATTAAACCAGACATACCCAATTCCTGCAACTGTTCTTCATGTTTTAGCCTTCACTCTCCTAATCATCTTTGTTGCTCTTCTCTGCACATTTTCTATAGCACGAGTCCAAACTTGGCAAGTTTAAGACTTGTGGACTTCAACTCCCAGAATTCCTCCTCCAGTCATGTTAACACAGGAATTCTGGGAGTTGAAGTCCACATGTCTTAAACTTGCCAAGTTTGAAGGCCCTTGTTCTAGAGACTCAATATCTTTATATCTTTATATAATTTTAAAATAAATATTTAACTATAATTTATTTATTTATATTGATTTAAGAAATTTGTGTGTCTGCCCATCCAAAAATATAGCTTTGCATGGCTCATAACAACTTTGGGTGGCTCACAACAACACCGATGGGGTTATACACGTAACAGCAGAAATAACTGGCCCCAAAGCCCCATTCAATGACTGAATGAAGAAGTATTTCTCAAACTTAATATGCTGGCTGAAGGATTCTGAGAGTTGAAATCCACGCATGTTAAAGCTGACAAGGTTAAGAAACATCGGAATACACTTGAACATTAGCCAACAGAGCCTTTCTTTAGAGCATAGGCAATGCAACCAACACATCAGTAAATAAATATAGGAAATTGAGCTTTAGCTTGGCCTTCTCCAAGAAATGCTAATTTCCTGTAGTAGGATAATAATACCCAGTATCAGATGAAGAGGTGCAGACAGGCAAACCTCTTCTACCTTATCTCATCTGCACACTCAAAATGCCATTTCCAAGGTGATTCTGTTCTTCTGAACATGGCAGAACTCTTGATGAATTCTAATTGCCACACCCTGAGAATAAGAAAAGTGGCTCATTTGGGTTTCAGCACTGATATCAACTTAACCCTTGAAATTCTTGGCCCTGGAAATTGGAAGGAAAAAAATGGAAATGATTTTCAGTTCAATATAAAGCAAGCTGTTTCCCTACTCTGTAAATCTGGAAAGAGACTTCATGTTGTTGATCAAGGGAGGGGCACCTGGGACGGGGGTGGGGGGAGACATTTTTCAGAAAGGCTTAAGCCTGGTGCCTCTTTTCTAGAAACAAAACCTCCAGGCTCAGTTGTGCCATCTAAACAACTCCCACCTGTCATTTCAAAGATAGTTGACATTGCTCTTTCCTGCAATTTCATCTCTGTACTCTGATCCTTGGCTTGCTGAAGGGGTGGGCAGGTGTCCCTAGCAGTGGGCTCCAAAGAACTGACGGGATGGCCCTTGAGTGCTATAGATACCATATGCCACCCACTTAGCCCTCTGTTCTTGTTCAGAATAATCCTTGGAGAAAGGCCACCCTCATCTCCCACAGCAGACCAAGGTAGGGCAGGCATCTTGTCGAGAATCCTTAAATCATAAAATGTTAAAAAAATAATGGCATTAAATGTTTAGGTTCATATTCCTTTTGTCAGTTTAATGTAAAGCATTCTAAAAGAAAGAGAGTATCCTATCATTCATTAAAGCAATTCAGTTTACCAGGGGTGGGCTGCTGGGGGTTTGCAGGGGTTCGGGAGAGCCTCTAGCTAAGATTCTGTGCAGTTTGGAGAACCCCCAAATCAGGGGTGGGATTCAATNGTGGGCGTGGCTTGGTGGTCATGTGACTGGGTGGACATGGCTTGGTGGTCATGTTATTGGCTGGGTGTGGCCAACTCAATATCACTCACATCTAAGCACGCATCTTCTCACCTGGCCTCTCATGACTGTGGGGATGCTGCAACAGTCATAAGTGTGAAAAATGGTCATAAGTCACTTTTT
>BHEV01031813.1:0-40714 GCA_004319985.1 Emydocephalus ijimae | reverse complement strand
GCCCGACAACGCGACCAGCCAGCCGCCGCAGAAAGACTCACCCGAGCAGTCACCAGACAGCAGTCCAGAGATGGCCAACGACCCTCTGCAGGTTCCAGTCACCGCCGGGAAGGAACAAGTCGCACCAGCAGCCAACGAGCCTCAGGAGCTGCGGAGGTCGGGCCGCGAGTGAAAGCAGCCATCATGGCTGAAGGACTACGCATGCTCGTGGCCAGGGGGAAGGAGTGCTGTGTTCAAGGACTAGCAGCAGTTCTCCCTCTGGTCCGCCGCCAGCGCGGGAGCGCCGATCGCTCCCATTGGTTGATGCCGTTTGACAGCCGGCTATAAAAGGGAGCTGTCAAATGGCATCAGCTGTCGCCGCCAGCTGACTGTCAGTTAGCCTTGGCAGCCGCGGCGACCCTTTATTCATGTGAATAAAGTTGTTAGCCTTCAGCCTGGCTCCATCTGATATTTGTACCCGCCGCTCCACAACATCAAGTATCTTCGCCAAAGCTGGGGTCTCTTCCCGGGGCTGGCTTTTATATCTTAGTACAGACTCAGCTATGACGTCATAGGAAGGAGTCAACCCATCCTGAGCTCTCGATGCAGCATGGAGGAGAAGAAAAAGATCAAAATAAAGGTAATTCTCAACTTACAAGCACAATTGAATCCAAAATTTCTGTTGCTAAGTGAAACATTTTAAAGTAAGTTTTGCTCCATTTTTCTTGCCACAGTTCTTAAGTGGATTGCTGCAGTAGATAGGTTGGTAACTTAGTTGTTAAATAAATCTGGCTTCCCCATTGACTTTGCTTGTGAGAAGGTCGCAAAAGATGATCATGTGATTTTGGAATACAGCAACACTCCTAAAATGAACCTGTTGCCAAGAATCTGAATTTTGATCACATAATCATGTGGGTACTATAACAGTTGTAACTGTGAAAAATGCTTATAAGTCAAATTTTTCAGTGCTATTGTAACTTTGAACAATCGCTAAACAAACTGTTATAAGTTGAGGAAAACCTGTATATCTCCTCCAGCAGCAAATATACTCAGATAACCAAGGATCAACATTAGACAAACAATCAGACAGAAAGTAATAATCAAGGAGCAACCAAGGAGGAAACTGCACCTCCACCAAACTGGCAGGGCCAGCTACTAATGTATATATGAGAGACAACATATCCCACAAACTCATTCACATTGATGATGTTACCTCATTCACATTGATGATGTTGGGTAAAGAAATATCTGCAAGCAAACAACTTCAATAAACAAGAATTGCACACCTCAATGTTCTTTTTACCCTTCATCAAAGCCAAACATTGTCTGCACAGTTCAGGCATATCTCAGTATATTTTCCAAAAACCATATGGGTACCCTACCAAGCTATTCTATGATATATCTCTTGATTGCTAGTTCCTTTCCTGTGCATAATCATTTCCAAAAGACCATTTCAGTAACTTCCCTGTTAATTCTAAGATTGGTTGCTATTTAATCTTAGTCCCAATTTTTCACCATCCTTCATGATTTCATTACTAGTTTCTAAATTATTTGCATTTTCAACTAATAGAGTAATATCAGAATAGTACAATCTTTCTCAAGTTTTAAAAGTACACCCATTTTCTTCCCATTCAGGTTCCCTCTATTTTCAGCATGTAGATTAATAAATAAGAAAAGTGTTGGATTGCGGGAAAAGAGACTCGAGACCAGGGTGACTGTTCAGCTCTTTATTTAGTATGTTTATTTATTTAGTATCTTTATTTAGTATCTGTGCTGGACCTGCGAGCCACGGCAGCCCTTCATATAGGGATTTGCCGGCGGCTCTCAACCAATGACGGCTCTTTGAATCTCCCGCGATCGGCGTGGCCAATCGCGGTTGATTCCTTACGGGCCAATCACTGCTGTTCTTTCCGCCAATCACAGAGCAGTCCGTTTGGACCAATCAGGTGAGGGTATTCCAAGAATGCTAATATGGAACAGTAAGTAAACAGCTTTATTTCACTCCTTACTGATATGGAATCAGTCTATTTCATTGTGTTCTGTCCAGACTGTGGCTTCCCAACCAGTGCAAAAGATTTCTTGTGAAAATTAGAACTTTTGAGATTCTGATTAATTGAGGATATATCACAGCTTCATAATTAATGAAACACATATTAATTGTGTTGTTCTTGGTTTTGTTCTTTTTGTTTTTCAGCTTTATCAGTTATCCAGTATGCCTCAGCAGTAATGAATCTTGTTCTTCAGCCATTCCTAAAGTTATCTTAAATATCTGGCATCTCTATTTCCAGCAAGGACTATAATCTGACTCAAATGATCTGAAGTATCATTTTGCTAGCAAATAAAATTAAGAATTGTATGATAATTTGTACTCAGTCCATTGATTTTGCTTGTCAGAAGTTTGCAAAAGGTGATCATATGACTCCAGCACACTGTAATTGTCATAAATATGAGCCAGTTGCCAAGCATCCGAATGTTCTTCATGTGACCAGGGGATACTGCAATGATCACAAGTGTGAAAAACTATCATAAATCATTTTTTTCAGCCATTGTAACCAAACAATCATTAAATGAATTGTTATAAAACTAGGAGTACTATATGTCAATAGAAGTAGCTGGATGCAATGGGAATAAGGAATTTAAATTTTTAGTAAAGTACGAAGAGGTAGGTAAAGAATGAATGGATGCCAGAGGTGGTATTCAGCAGGTTCTGACCAGTTTTGGAGAACCGGTAGCAAAAATTTTGAGTAGTTTGGAGAACTGGCAAATACCACCTCTGACTGGCCCACCCCCCATCTATTCTCTGCTTCCTGTGTCCCAGCTGATCATCTGGGTCTTCTTTTGTTACCCTGCCCAGGAGAACAGAGCTGGAAAGCAGGTTAGTGGGATGGGGAGGGAATGGAGATTTTGCAGTATCCTTCCCCTGCCATGCTCACCAAGCCATGCCCACAGAACCGGTGGTTAAAATTTTTGAATCTCACCACTGATGGGTGCTATATGACTGTAAATTGAATATAAAAATGAGTGACTGCTATAAAATAAAACACAATGAGGCAGTTTGATGATACAGGTAATGAAGACTGAATCATGAACAATAAAAGAAGCAGAACTGAATGGTGAGAATGCGGAAACCTGTGAAAGTCATGGTTGCATGGAGTTAATAAGATCTTCAAAAAGAGAGCAGTAAGAATTTTACAGAACAAGGAGCAACATATGAAGTGATACAAGGGAATGATGCAAGGATGCTTTGCATTAAATATATATATATAATATGGAGAAGTATATTTGGTTTCAGTAAAAACTCAAATTAGCTATATCTCTTTTTCCTTTTTCTTGTCTCATCTGTTTCATATTTTTCCTACACTTTGCACAATGCTGCTTTTTCCAAAAAGAAGCATTTTAATGGGTACCTGTGTAAATATATAAGCACAACTTACAGGATGTGTTAATAATCAATATCCTGTTTTTATAGGGTTGTCTACCTCCAGATCACTGATTAATAACTGAGTATGTTATGTGAATGTACTGACAGATTTATCACTTAAATCTTATACATTAGTCAAAGTCTGTAACATTGAGTCAGTTTATAAATATAAAAGAATAACAAATAAGATTTCCCCAAATCAGCCAAAAGTTTGCCTCTTTCAGATAACAATCTAAAAAATGATTTGCAATAGGATATATTTGGCATTTTCTAAAACATACTTTGCACTTTTGTACTTGATTCCCATTCTGGACTCTCGTACATATTGGCTCTGCATCAACTCAGCTACATGAGTTGTGTTTTTTAATCATTTAAATTGCTTTTATTGTCATGCATTAGTTTATTTGACTCTAGAAGAAAGCTTAAGCTTTATTGGTATTGTTTTGTAACACCGAGATTTTGAGTTTACTTGGTTTTCGAATGGCTTTGGTCTCCTTTTATTATAATTCCCATTTTCTGGGACAATAAATTATTTATTATCTGCTTTATCTAAATATGTCAAGGAAAGAATACATACAACTAAGCTTAGTGTTAATTTTTCTTGCAAAAAAAAAAAGTGGGGTTGACTTTCTTTCACTATAGAAGTGTTAGATCAGCAGCTTATGCACTGATAATATGTATAATAATAATAAATAATATAATAAGCAATATACACTGAATTTTTGCCCTAAGTTCTCTGAGTTCAGGTAAATTGATGTTATTACAGTATCACCACCATTACTTTACATGCAAATACAGAAGCTTCACACTGCAATGCAATTTACACCCAGGGTGAAAACTAGCTTCCAAAAATGCCACCATTCTATCCTTCCAGCATCCTTGTGGAGACTTTTTTTTTATAAAAACAGGAAAAAATGGCACTTTCCTAGCACAATGACTACCCAATTAGTAGCCAATAAAACAATGTATATGTGTGCAGACACAAACAGCAAGAGAAGTTGCACAGATCTTCTGAAAATATGGAGAAAACATTGGTGCTAGAAATGTGTGTGTGTGTGTGTGTGTGTACTTTTATAGAATGATAATAAATAGCTGTTACAGCCAAGGGAGAAGGGGACACTTTATTTTAAAATATACCCTAGCTGATCAGATGGCAATAGATAATCCGAGAGAATTTGAAAGTTTACAGTCCCTTTGTCACAGAGTTTTGCAAGCAAGAGTAGTTAGAAATGTAGGGACAATGTGCTGAATAAGAAAGCAGGAACGAAGTACCACCTTGACCTAAATCTTCCATTCATCAGCTCTACTGCATTGTAATCCACAAGTTAAATCTATTAATCTCTTGGTGTTTTCTTTTTAAGAGGAAGAATATAAATCAGAGCTGGCAATGAATGCCCACAGATAAGGGAAAAGAGCAGTCAGCAGGGAAGTACAAAGGGGCAAAGTACAGAAATGATATATGAAGCTTAATTACAAAACTCAGAAGTTAATTAAGAAGAAAAGAAATAATATTTGAAGACACATAGCCCATTTTAAATCATTTGTCAAAACTATTAGAAGTCTCTAAGGCAGTTAAAAGCCAACAGTGACACCTACTGACAGGGTTGAATAACAGAATAAGGCACAGTTGCATCCAATAAACCATCTCTTCCAGCCTATGTCCCCATGCTAGATGTTTTTAGCTTTATGATTCCCAGCACTTTTAATTACTTGTCATGCTGCGGTAGATCACTGAACATATATGTGTTTATTTATTTGATTTATTCGCTGCCATCTCACTTGAGGCGACTCTTGCAGGCCGAGATCTGAGATCACATTTTGAAAATCTCAGATCAGCTCAAGTCAGGCAGTAAAAAACTACTTTAAATGAAGAATAGTTGGTAAGTAGGACTTCAGAATAGACAAAAACTGTTGATCTGAAATGTTCTTGTTCATTAAAGGAGGGAATAATCAACAGGTTAAATCAGTGCTTCTCAAACCTGGGCAAATTACCCCAAATTGCGTAAAGGTGTTTTTTCTTGAGTAAAAACACCCAAAGCCAATCACAAAGGGACCATTTAAGTAGGGACTTTTTGATAAGCTGTAAAAACAATTTTCCGATAAGCAGTTTTGGATAAGGAAGGAAAAAAATTGGGAAGCACAGTCTTAGATAATTAATGGGAATTATTAACATTTTTAACCCAGTAACTACAATTCGGAATTAGTTTCTGACTTGACAAAACTATTGCATTAATATCCATTCATTATATCCCTTTCAGTGATCTATATTCATTTGTCATGATGTAAAGGAGGTGGGTTATTTTTCCCTGTTGAAAACTGGCAGAAAGAATTATCAAATTAAATTATCAAATTAAATTATCAAAAGCAACAATAGTCCCTCAGGATTTTCTCTTCCATTGCATTTAAGTTAAACTCTTGTCAAAGACAAGAAGTAGAACTAGTTTTAAACTGAGAATTAAAATATTGAAGTGTTAAATTGCTTCTGCCTTTTAGGATCAACCATCAGCAATAAAGGAACAAGTAGTCGAGAAATAATTGTCAAATAGCAGTTGACAGAACAGCTTGATGTCTTTGGAAAAGATCTTCAAATGACATCATGTATCCAAATTTACAAAGGTAAGACTTGTGCAAGCATACTTTATGAAAGCATAAGTTACGCTCTGAAGAAGTAAGGAAGAATATTGATGCTTTTGAATTTGGTATTGGAGGAGACACTTAAGCTTGCCACAGATAGTCAAATCAATGAATCATCAAATAAACCAACCCAGAATTCTCATTCAAGGCACAAATGACTATGTAAGTTCATACTTTGGACACATTATGAAAAGGCTGCAATGCTGGGAAAGGTAGAAAGGAGGAGAAGAAGAGCAGTACCCGAAGAAAAGTAGATGCAGATAAAACATAATGGAGAAAATCTAGTTATGTGGTTAGCAGTCAAAAGCAACCTGTTGGCACATAATTAGTCCATCAATCTTGCCAACGAAGACTGTTGGTACTTCAACGTAGACCAAGTTTTTGGGAAAAAAACAGTAATACAAGCAATACTAAAACTCTATTGATATGGCTAAAGTAAAAGAATTTTGAAAAAAGTGACAGATTTTCTGTCTCCATCTTACCACCGAAGAAAGTCAAGGTGGGCCAGGCTGGAATTTGTTTTTCTTTATCCCTTGCTATTTTCCTGGGCTTAATGGATATTTTTGTAATGGTTGCAACGTATTTTCTACAAGGCTATTTCTGTATTCCTTTACAAGAGGTGTTAATAT
Source organism: Emydocephalus ijimae (assembly GCA_004319985.1). Lineage (NCBI taxonomy): Eukaryota > Metazoa > Chordata > Lepidosauria > Squamata > Elapidae > Emydocephalus > Emydocephalus ijimae. The sequence goes on along the minus strand of BHEV01031813.1, from coordinate 34,051 downwards.
TATCAGAAATTGGCAGGCTAAATCATTGCAGAACCTTCTAAACTAATCTGGAAAGGAAATCATTATGTCTCCACTTGGTCCTTTTGGATTCCACCTTGGCTCTATCCCACATTGCCTCCAGCTGCCTGTTCTCGGGTTTAATTCAATGCAACAATTCTATGAAGCATCATAGATCCTAGGTTATAACGCAGAATAGGAAGCATGTAGGACTCACAATATCAAACAGTTCTATATAGCCTATTTTGGAGTGACTGAGAAACCAGCAGGATATAAACCAAATTCAGTCCTCATCTCTACAGAAGGGAGCATGCCACAACAATCCTGTCTTCACCAAGTAATAATCATCCCATTTATGGCAAAAGTATGTGGACAAAAACACAGAGCTAGGAGCACAAAGTACAGAGCCAGATACGGAAGCTACTTCCAAGCAATTGAAGTACGGCAATGGCATCTTCATGCAGATGGCATTCATGATGAGGCAGCCAGCTTGCCTAGTCTGGGAGAGGCTTGCCATGACAGTGCAGTGATACCATACTAGGGCTAAGATGGCGTATCCCACCATCTGATGCTTGTATTAGTAGGCTGCTATGCAGAAAGAGGAAGGGTGTAGCAGTGCCACAGTTGGGGAAACGAAGGGTCCTTGGTGCTTAAAATGACCTGATCCACCCATGTCGTTAAGCTGATTCATTGTGCCATGACACAAAGCCTCAATTAAGGGTAAGTTGTATCTTTTTAAATTCATTTCAACTTTTGAGCTTTTGAGATTATGTGAAATACAAAATAAATCTAAAATCAAAAACCTCTAAATAGGGAAGAAAGCTTAAATATAGCAGAGAAGAATATTCAGCTGAAGAAAACACATTTGTGTACCACTTTGAGTCATTAATCATTTTAATAATTTGAAATAATAGAGGTAAACATTAAATATATTCATAATTATCTATTCAATGAAATTTGGAATCCTATCTGAAAAGGCTTCAGAATTCTCCAGTTTGTCTCCATAAAGCATTTCAAATTGTCTCAGTCTCCTTCCAGACTTAGAGGTAGTGGGAAGAATAGCTATTTCATTTTGCTATAGAAAGTTTGAATGTTTGCCACACCCGAGCCTTTGCCACAGTGAATCATACCCTTAAAAACCTGCTCAGTCTTGCTCCTGATACACTTGAGAATCAAAAGAGAAGCATTTTGCAATTTCTTTAGCCCTTTGATAGGATTAACATATATAGGAATTCTCCAAATGTTAATAATATTGTGTCATGCATTCAATATAAAAGCCAATTCATGTAGTGGAGAAAGTGCTAACCTAGAACCCAGGACAAGGTGAATTCTAGGCATCCATTTGTCATGAAATCTGTCTGGGTAATTTTGGGCTAGTTCTTTCTTAGCCAACCGGCTCATAGAGTTTCTGTTGGGGGAAAATAGGAAGAAGAATTAGCATGTTCACTGCCTTGAATTGAACAAAATATATTAAAAAGTGGAATAAAAATATTATAATACAAACACTTGCCACATAGCACTCCAAGCTTAACAATTGTTGTTAAGAAAGAAAAAAGTCTCAATAGTGGACGTGGCAGTACCCGAAGACAACAGAAGAGAAGAAAAAGAACTGGAGAAAATCACAATATAAAGACCTGTAAATAGAAATAGAATGGCTGTTGCAAAAGAAAGGAAAGATAGCATCAATAGTAAAAGGATCTGGATGCAATTTCAAAACATCTGTAGTACCATCTGAATACCATTAGCATTGACATAATCACCATCAAAAGGCAACTTTACTTGGAACAACTTATATCCTGTGATGATATCTTTATCAAACCACCATCAAACCACAATATTTCCCTATCTTTGGAAAGGATTCAATAGAGAGATAAAAATACCAAATCTAGTCTTAACATCTAACTGACTATGCAACCATACCTATACATTTAAATAAAAGAAAATGCCCGATTGCTCAGAAAAGAATAACTCTATCATCACTGAATACTAGTTTATTTGCATTAAAAAAAATTTTAAACAATGTTAGATAGGCTTGTTGGTTCACATGAATTGTTTGTTAAAGGTAATCACGTGCTTGGAGTAAATGTTACTATTATGATTATAGTAATAGAAATAAATCCACTAGAATTTAGCAGCTGATATAATTAAATAAAATAAATAATTGATATGGTATCTTTCTTATACGACAGCAGTCCCCAATGTTTTTGTTAGCAGGGACTGTTTTCATGGAAGACAATTTTTCCACAGACTGGTGGGAGGGAACTTATAACTTAAATCCCTTCACATGTGAAATATTTGTATTTGCAGATACTGCAGCCGCTCTGCAGTATCACTGTCTACCTCCACCTCAGATCATCAGGCATAGGAGCATCAACCCTATCAATAGGGCTCCTATGAGAATCTAATGCGGTGGAGCTCAGATGGTAATGCTAGCACTGGTGAGCAGCTGCAAATACAGATGAAGCTTCACTCACTCACCACCACTCACTTCCAGCTGTGCAGTCCAGTTCTTAACAAGCCATGACACAGTATCAATCCATGGCCGGGATTTGGGAACCCTTGCTCAAGAAGCTCAATAGGATATTAGGGATGTCATCTTTCTAACCTCTCAAGAACAATCCTATAAATCTGGTTAGGCCAAGAGACTACAGCTGGTCCAATTAATTAAAGTGTGCATAAGTGCAAAATCATGCCTACTGTCCCTGTCCTATTGTCCCCATTTATTCGTATCTATTTCCTTTATTCTTACTCATGTTTATATTTATACATATTATCTTGTAAGTGATTGACAAACAAATTAAATAAACAAATTGTTATGTTCTGTGCATGGGTGCAAGGATGGAGACGAGCCAGTGAAACAGTGAACTTCAAACTCTTTATTTACATGTGAAAACAGCTCAGCTCAATGGCCACGATGGGCCCCTTTATATAGGCAACTCTTAACTTATTTCACCAATGAAAACACAGGGAGCACTAGCTCCATTAACCAATGGGAGAGGCTCGTTAATAGCCAATCAGATTCTCCTGAATGGACCAATCCGATGTCGCTATTATCGGCCAATCAGAAGTGCAGGGCCAGAACCCTGCACTTTGCTTCAAGCTCTTAATAATCTTTATTAAGTATTTATTGATTCACAACACAAATAAATAAACTCTCCCAGTTTACTAAATGAATCAATCAGGATCTGAATCTTTGTCCCAGTTTGCTCTGACACCATTATAACAATGCCACATTCTTCCCACTTCAGAGAAATAAATAATAATTAAAGCATAATTATGTGGATCAGAGGTGGTATTCAGCAGGTTCTGACCAGGAGCAGAAATTTTGAGTAGTTTGGAGAACTGGCAAATACCTCCTCTGACTGGAGATTTTATAGTATCGTTCCCCTGCTAGGCCCACCAAGCCACCCCCACAGAACTGGTAGTAAAAAAAATTGAATCCCACTACTGATCTAGATTTACATATCATTTTAAATCTGAATTAAATATGTTCAGAGCAATGTATGAAGCTGGCCTATGAGAACATGTCTCCAGTGACAATACTACAGTCTGCTAGCATCTTTGCAATGCCTTCCTAGCACTGCTTTTGTTTTTATTTCCATTTTTATTTCCTTATTTCATCCCTGCAAGAAAAAGGGAGAGACAGAGACAGAGACAAAGAGATGAGAGTAGTAAAGAGAACTCTTTGTGTTTTAATCACTTAGTACTCCCATCTCTATGGAGGATCAAATAAGAAATTAAGTTTAGGGTAACACATACCCATACATATAACTTCAGAGAACAAATAAATTATGCCCAAATAATTACATTTAATTTAAAACAAGAATATAAATTATAGTTATGTATTTATATAAAAAAGTAACATAGACCTGACTATGTTATGTTCAATGCGTGTCATGTGGATCATAAGCCTGTGGCAATTTTTCAGTAGGTCACCAAGAGTTTCTTACATTTAAACAGTTATAAAATGGTAGCAAACTTTTAAAATAAGACTGCTAAAAAGGAAGGAAATTTTAGGGTGGTTGATTAACTGACCCAGGAAACTGACTAAAGACTCAGCAAAAATTGCTTAATAGAGGTAAGAATTTGCTATAGTTGATGTACTTACAAATTGCTGGAAGAATAAAGTGATTTCAGGAAAGGGTAGACTTTGGATGAAAGAATTTAAACCAGAGCCAAGATCATCTCCTAAAATGTATTTCTAAATTATACAATACAGAGATGGAACAAATTAAAAATTGAATGAGATAGCAATAGCAAAAGTTCAGAGAAATAACCATAGTACATAAATGGGAAGGGCTACAGGGAAAAATCAGTAACATTTGCTGCTAGTTATAATTTGGAAAAAAATATGTAAAATTTTGCAATGATATACAGTTTCACAATTAATTATCAAGATAGAAAAATAATTTAACAATAAATGTTGGAATTGCCATAAAAAGAATTATTTTATTGTATGTGTTTAAGTACATTGAGGAAGTTGAAGATCTCTGAGATCCCTTCCAACTCTGTTTTTCTGTTAAGATATCACTATCACTATTAAGATATATGCTAGCAGTTGTAAAAATATTGGAAAAAAGAAATTTTGTCAACAATATCAGGTTGGGAAATCAAAATTGGAGAATATGTAGCCAAGGATATGGTAGTTGCAACGAGGATGTTATATGCACAGATGGAAGAATATAGAAATATTGCACCCCAGTAGTGGGATTCAATTTTTTTTTTTACTACTGGTTCTGTGGGCATGGCTTGGTGGGTATGGCAGGGGGAGGATACTGTAAAATCTCCAGTCAGAGGTAGCATTTGCTGGTTCTCCAAACTACTCAAAATGTCCGCTACTGGTTTTCCAGAACTGGTCAGAACCTGCTGAATACCACCTCTGTTGTATCCATATTGGAGGAATAGGTTGTGAAAATTGCTGATTTTGCAGAAATGGTTAAACTGATTTGCCTTAGGAGAGAACTACAATTACATATAAAAGACCAGAAACCCTTTATGGACTGTTTTTAATTTTTTGCTAAAAATGAATAAAAATGAATTGGGGATTTGGGAATTCATTGATTAAAAAGATTTATAGAAACAGAAGAATCATGATATGAAATCTGGGAGTGTAAAGATAGCAATTATTATTTTGTAACTGTAGCTATTTTGGAAGTAATTTCTTAAGATATCTTTTCTGTTTCATTCTGTTTCATTGTCTTCATTTTTTTTTTACATTTCTTGCCCTTTCCTTTTTTTATTATTGTAGATTTTTAAATTTGCATAAAATCTTGTTCTACTAAATTATTTCAAAAAAAGAGGTTATGCAGCAATTCCAAATTTGAAGTTTATATCCATAATAAAAGTCTAACCAAATTTAAATGAGAATGGCTCCTATATATACCAGTATTACACATTACACAACATGGCAAATTTAGACATTTGGAATATACATTTAGAAAAAAATGTATACCATTAATGAAAATAATAAAATAAAAAGATAGCAGTAAAAATCTTTAAATTTTAATGTAAAGCATACATTGAAATCAATGATTGGGGAATGAAAGGGAAGGGAAGCAGGGTTGGATTCTATCTTTCGGACCGGATCGGTAGAACCAGTTGTTATGATTCTCCAAAGTTCAGAGAACTGATAAATTGGGCCTCTGGCTGGCCCTGCCCCTCTCCACCCACTTCTCTGATCCCTGCCCAATCAGTCCTTATTGCACATGCGCAACATCGTGCGCATGTGCAACACGCCTGCAGCCTGCTTTTGCCCGCCCGCCAGGCCAGCCATCGCTGCCTGCCTTTCACAGCAGTCCAGAGAAGCAGTCCAGTTAAATCCTATTTCTCTCTGCTGCCCAGGAGCCATTTCCCAAAGGAAGGAGGAACTTGCAAGCTTTTCACTCTGCCAGGAGAGGCTCTGTTGTGTAGGCACTCGAAAGAAGGCTCGGGAGTCAGTGACTAGTTTTCAGCTCTTTATTAGTCCCGAGATCAACTCGGGGTTCTGCGGATCGGCTGCGGCTTATATCGTGCTGGCTGCGCTGGCCATGGCCAATGGCACCGTTTCCACCAATCGCGGGGATTCGCGGCGGGCCAATCAGTGCAGCTCACTCAGCCAATCCGGTTGCCGTGCGCCCTGGCCAATCAGGGCACGGTGTTTACAAGAATGTTAATGAACAATACAGAACACCCCTCCCCTCTTGGTACGGTCCTACGTGACGTAGTCCCATAAGTAGGCGGGGCTCTGTACTTGCCTACTGGACCTGCGCAGGTTAGTTGATGTCTGGCCTTCAGGCGGTTCGGTCGGGTTCTGTGCTGCTCTCTGCCTCATTGATGGAACCGCCTGGAATGGTGAGCAGGGCCTTTCGTGGTCGCTTCCTCCCAGTCTACCAGGGCTGGTCGAGCTACTGTCTTTGCCGCTCCCACCTGGTCCTTCCGGGCTGGTTGAGCTGGCCTGGCTGTTTCTTCCAGGCGAGGCTTCAAGCTGGTTGTCTATTTCTGGTTCGGTTGGTGAGTATTCTTGGTTTCTTTCTGTTTGGGGTTGGTTCTCGGGGCTTTCCCTCCCCTCTTGGTTGTCCTTGGGTGGTTTTTTTTCCTCTCTGGGTCTATGTTTCTGTCTGCTTGCATGTCGGTTGTGTTTCCCACGGTCGTTCTCGATCTTGTTTGATCGATGTGTCGTTTCCATGCTCATCCATTGACTGTTTGCAGCCGGTACGAGTAGGGACATGTTACCTGGGTTACCATTGCCGGTATCCAGAGGGGGTCCCCTCTAAGGTTTTTCGCGTATACTGTGTCCCCTGGTGCAAATGTTTGGTGCCTACTCGATGAGTTGGTGGGTTTTTCGGGGTTATATGTGGGGTGAAATCTATCTAGGGGGGATCTTAGTTTCCTCCCCATTAGCAGCTCTGCGGGGCTATTGTTTGTCGTTGTGTTAGGTGTTATGTGTTGGATAAAAGGTAGTTTATTTATTTTTTCTTGCATGTCTCCGGTTTTGATTTTTTGGATTGTTTTTTTGGTAAATTGGACCATTCGCTCTGCCCTACCGTTCGTTGCCGGATGTGCCAGCGCTGTCAGAGCGTGTCGTATGCCCCTTTCCGCTAGGAATTTCTCAAATTTTAGTGCGGTAAACTGTGGGCCATTATCTGATACAATTACATCTGGGAGACCGTGGGTTGAGAATAGTTTTTGAGTTCTTTGATGACGGCCTCGGTGGTGGTAGTTTTCATGTTGCTTACCTCCAGCCAATTGGAGTAAGCGTCTACCATTATGAAGAATGTGTGTCCTTTTGTGGGCCCAGTGAAATCTATGTGTATCCTGGACCATGATCCTCTGGGGGTTTCCCATTCCAGGATTGGGACGGCGGATGGACTTGGCCTGGATTCTTGGCATGGCTTACAGCTTGCCACCCAGGCTTCAATTTGTTTGTCCATCCCCGGCCACAAGGCATAGCTTCTGGCCAGGGCTTTTGACCGAACGATGCCCGGGTGCCCCTCGTGTAACAAGTCCAGGACCCTTTTTTGTAATTTCTCCGGAATAACAACCCTGTCCCCTCATAGTATACAACCCTTTTGCGTAAAATAAATAAACTCTGTTCTGAAACGTCCTGAATGTCTCGTCGTCATCTTTTTCCGGCCACCCTTTCTCCACCCATTGTAGCACCCGCGCCAGACATTTGTCTTTATTGGTTTCGTGGGCAATGTCTGATGCGGTTAGGGGGAGGTTCGGTAAAGTCTCTATGCTCAGGGTGGATGTTGTGGGGGCGGGTCAGGGTCAGGGTCCAGGTCGGGCAATGGGGTGCGGCTCAAGGCGTCTGCATGTGCGATTGTCTTACCGGGTCAATGGGTCAGCTGGTAACTGTAGGCGGTGAGGAACTCAGACCACCTTGTCATTCTCGGGGATAGAATGTTCGGGGTGGCCTTGTTTCCTGCCAGGGTGCCCAACAGTGGTTTGTGGTTGGTGATGATGGAGAATGTCCTGCCGTAGAGGTACTCGTGGAACCTTTTTACGGCTGTATTGATGGCCAGGGCTTCCTTGTCTAGTTGGCTGTAGTTCCTTTCGGGCTTTGATCGGGTCCTTGAGTAAAAGGCGATGGGTGCTTCATTTCCATTCGGGAGTGTGTGGCTGAGGATCGCCCCGATTCCGAACGGTGATGCGTCGCATGTTACTGTTAGCGGGAGGGTCTCTTTGTACTGGATGAGGACGGCATCCAATGTGAACAGGTCCTTGGTTCGGTTGAATGTGGCTTCCTCCCGTCTCCCCCAGGTCCAGGTGGCTGTTTTGTCCAACAGCCTATGCAACGGTTCTGCCGCGGTCGCCTTTTGGGGTAGGAAAACATTATAGAAGTTAATCAGCCCCAGAAATGCCTGCAGTTCTGTTTTATTCCTTGGCCTGGGTGCCTCCTTGATGGCTCTGATTTTTTTTTTCTGTTGGGTGAATTCCGTGCTGGTCTAGGAGGTACCCTAGGAACTCGACCCTTTCGGTATGTAGCTGGCATTTTTCTTTTTTGACTTTTAGCCCCGCGTCTTTGAATTTTTGTAGTACCTCCCTCAGGCGACCCTCCAGTTGTTTTTGGTTGGCCGCTGACACCAGCATGTCATCAAAGAAGGACACCACCCCCTTGATCCCTTGCAGGAGTCTCTCCATGAGGCTCTGGAAGATTCCTGGTGCCACGCTGACTCCGAACTGGAGTCTCTTGCAGCGAAAAGCCCCCCAGTGGGTTACTATGGTCTGCACCTCGGCTGTTTCTGCGTCGACTGGTGAATGTTGGTAGGCTTGCGCTAGGTCCAGCTTCGCGAAAACCTTGCCTCCCCCCAGTGAGTGCAGAAGGTGCTGTACTACTGGGACGGGGTAAGCACTTTGTTGTAATGCGCAGTTTTGGGTGGCCTTATAGTCCCCACAGATTCTCACCGACCCATCGGGCTTGACTGGGGTGACTATGGGGGTCTCCCACCGGGTGTGATCGGTTGGCTCTAGGACTCCCTGTTTGATGAGCTTCTCTATCTGCTCATCGATCTTGGGTCTGAGTGCGAAGGGCACTCGCCACGGTTTTAGGCATATCGGGGGAATGCTGGGGTCTAGACTGAAGGAAATAGGGGGCCCTCGGTACTTGCCTAGGGTGCCGTCGAACACTTCCTGGAAGTCCCTTGCGAGTTGCTCCTCCCAGTCTACCTCTGCGACGTGGTCGATGCCTGTTACTTCAATTCCGAGTGGCACGAACCACTGTAGTCCCAAAGGCTGGATCAGTCTCTGTCCACGATTGTCAGGGGAAGTCTTGCTGTGCGCCCCTTGAATGTGACTTCAAAGTGTCCTGTTCCGACTACGGGGATGCGGTTCCCTTGGTAGTTCTTTAGGATTAGCTTCTGGCTTTCCAGGCCCCTTTTGTGGATGGCGGGCACCAGGCACTTGATTTTCCGCCATGCAACCATGGAGAGGTAGGACCCGGAGTACACCTCCATCTTGCATAGCTTGCCCTTGATGCCCACTTCCACGTGTACCTTACGGGCGTCCCAGCTAGATGAATGATGACCATCTGGTGGGTCTCCTCTCTTTGTCGGTTCTCGCCGTTTCACCGGCCTTGTCCGTCCCAGTTCCAACGGCCCTCAGTTTGGCGGTCCCTCGTTCTGGGGGGGTGCCGTCTCGTCTCTGGCCGCTGCTGCCTCGTAATTGTGGGCTGTAGGCTTTTTTGAGTTGGCAGACTCAGGCGATGTGGCCTCTCTTGTCGCATTGTCGGCAGATCGCATCGAAAAATCAGCACTCCGATCGAGGATGGTCAACCCCACACCCAGCGCATTGCAGCCCCAACCTACAACTCCACCGCTCACGCCGGTCCCGTTCCATCTGGAGTCGGTGGATGTCCTCCTCCTCGTCCGTGGTGTCGGAGGGGGAATCAAGGTCGCTATGGTGGGTGGTGGTGGTTGCTCGTCAGCTTGCTTCTGGCTGTGTCTCAGCTGTTGAGGTCGTCTCAGAGGTCATGGTTCTGTCCCCGGCGTCTGGTCTCCGCATTCAGGCCGCTGATTTCCGGGTTGCCTCAGCTGCGGTAGCTTCGGCAAGGGCATCGGTGAGGGAGATGTCGCCTCTCACCATCAGCCAGCTTTGTAGAACAGGGTCCCTGAGCCCGAGGATGACGCGATCTCGTAACGCCTCATCCATGTCCATGAAGCCGCACATGCCTCCCAGATTTCGCAGGTCAGCGAGGAAATGGCTGATGCTCTCACCCTCTCTCTGGTCGTGCTGGTAGAAATTGTGCCGTCTGATGAGGGTGGGCATGGCGGGAACATAGTGGCTTCGCAACAGAGGCTCGAGGTCGGCCCAGTTCATCGCCTTTACATCTTTCGGTTTCGCAAGGGCCTTTGCCATCTTAAACACTGCGGGCCCGCAGTGTGTCAGGAATACGGCCCTTTTTTTCTGCCCATTTGCGTCCTTGAGGTTGCTATTCTCCAGGAACACCAGGAACCGATCAATGTACGATTCCCAGTCCTCAGTAGCCTTGTTAAAGGGTGCGGGCAGCGCGATGCTGGCCATCTCGTTGGTTTCACTCGTCTCGGTGCCACGTGCTCAGTGGGTATCAGTTCCGCGATCCCACCTTCATCGTCAGTGTTGTGTAGGCACTCAAAAGAAGGCTCGGGAGTCAGTGACTAGTTTTCAGCTCTTTATTAGTCCCGAGATCGACTCGGGGTTCTGCGGATCGGCTGCGGCTTATATCGTGCTGGCTGCGCTGGCCTCGGCCAATGGCACTGCTTTGAATCTCCTGCAATCGGTTTCCACCAATTGCGGGGATTCGCGGCAGGCCAATCAGTGCAGCTCGCTCAGCCAATCCGGTTGTCGTGCGCCCTGACCAATCAGGGCACGGTGTTTACATGAATGTTAATGAACAATACAGAACAGGCTCTCTCAGCAAGAGTAGGAGAGAGAAGCAGCCCGGAGCTGACATGAGCCTCTTCACTGTTCCTTCCAGCTGAGTTAGGCTAATCCTAACCCCAACTGAGCAACCCGATCTGCCTGCTCACAGGTAAACCTGTGAAACATGCTAGCCCCTCTCCCACTGTCCCTGGGCCTCCCTGAGCCTCACCCAGCCCTCTCTGGAGCTCCCCAGGCCTTGCCCAGCCATCTCTGGGGCTCCCTAGGCCTTGCCCATCTTGCACCCATCCTGGGCCTCCTCCCGCCTGGCTGCCTGCTTCTTGACACAAGCAGAGGCTGCTGGTTGGAGTAAGGGGAACTGCAGTGCTGGGCTCTTGTTGCAGCGAGTGCCAAGGGCATAACTATAATTGGAAGAGGCTGTGCATCTCTGGCGGAAAGAACCAGAGTTTATTGATGTGAGAGCAGCTGCCGCCTCGCTCGCACCTGCTCACCCAAGCTGCAGGCGTTGCTCCAGTTCTTTCCAGCACAGCCACACAGCCTTTTATTCCAATTCTAGCTATGCCCTTGACACTCTCCACTGCTGGAGCCCAGCACTGCGGTTCCCCTTGCTCCAACCAGCAGCCTAGGTTCACGTCCAGAAGCTGACGGCCATGCGGGAGAAGGCCAAGGTGGGGTGCCATTTCTGGGCCAGTCCAGCCAGTGGATGGGCGAGCAGGCAGCCCTCAGGGTGATGCAGCAATGGCAGTGGCCGGAGCATGCCATGGCCGTTTGCTTTCTCTGCTGCTCTGGGGCTGAGACTGACAGAGGTGGTGGAGGTGCCCCAAAAGACAGGGCAGGAACTCCTGGGGCTGCTTTGCCACCACCGCCCCCCCCACCACCACCGCTGTGGTGCTCTGAAAGGGGGGCAGATGGATGTTCTGGGGCTGCTGCTTTCTTCGCTCTCCCACCATCTGCTGGTCTGGAGCTCGCCGGATCAGTTCATCCCAGATCAGTTTTGTGTTTGTCACGAGAGAGAGTTTGGTGTATATGTAAGGAGGGGGGGAGGAAGGAAGAGCAAGAAAGAAAGAGCATGAAAAAAAGAGCGTGAAAGAAAGAAAGAGCAAAAACGAAAGAAGAGATATCAAGAAATAAAGAGAAAGAAAAAGAAAAAAAATGAAATAGGAAGAAAGAAAGAAAGAAAGAAAGAAAGAAAGAAAGAAAGAAAGAAAGAAAGAAAGAAAGAAAGAAAGAGGAGGGAGAGAGAAAGAAAGAAAGAAAGAAAGAAAGAAAGAAAGAAAGAAAGAAAGAAAGAAAGAAAGAAAGAAAGAAAGAAAGAAAAACAAATAGGGAGAAAGAAAAAGAAAGAAAAAGAAATAGGAAGGAAGGGAGATGCTGAGAGAGAGAACTCTGTGCTATTATTTTTAATTGTTCCATTACTTATCATATATTAACATTTTACACTGTCCCTACACCTAGAGTGATTTTACTCCCTTTCTTTTGCCCAGGTATTTTTCAGGGTTTACATGTCAATAGTCCAGAGCATAAATACAGGTGTGTTTAACAGAGTTGAAAGGGACTATGGAGGTCTTCTAGTCCAACTTCCTGCTCAGGCAGGAAAACGGAGGATGCCGAACTCTGAGTAGAGGTCCTGGGAAAGGTGTCAGCATAACAGAATAACAGCAGGGATCTTGGGGGGAACCCTATATCATTTCAGAGAAATGGCTGTCTAGTCTTTTCTTAAAAACTTCTAGCGTTGGAGCACCCAGAACCTCTGTTGGCAAGCAGTTCCACTGGTTAATTGTTCTCACTGTCAGCAAATTTCTCCTTAGTCTTAGTTTGCTTCTCTTTTTGTTCAGTTTCCATCCATTGCTTCTTGTTTGCCTTCTAGTGCTGTGGAAAATACATTGCCCCCCCTCTTTCTGGCAGCCCCTTAAAAGCCTGTTGCCTATTACACTCTTGAGCAAAGTATGTGAGCCATTTCCTCCTTTTGGTGGTCCATGAAAGTACATCTATAGTATGTAGATAATAAAATAAAAAAAAGATGCTCAACATTTTTACAGAACTATAGATAAATTGAGGCTGGGTATGACAATGGCTGGGAGGGGAGGGCCAGGCGAGGCACCCCTTGATTTGAGTGACATTGAGTTGGTCACGCCCACACAGTCACATGACCACCAGGCCACGCCCATCCAATCACATTACCACCGAGCCACACCCCAGCCAGTCACATGACCACCAGGCCATGCCCAGTCAGCAAGCCACACCCACCCAGTCGCATCCACAAATTAGGCCATGCCCACAGAACCAGTTGTTAAGAAATTTGAATCCCACCCCTGAAGGGAAGAGTAGAATGTATTAATAGAAAGATTTTCCATAATGTTTTTTATATTACTTTCATGCATAGTCATTTTGTTTTTTTTGTTATTATGCAATAATATTATCCAATATAAACTTTTTTCCCTTTGCATTTTGTCAAAAATAAGAATATATATTTTTAAAAGAGAATTATTGTATAAGAATTATAGATTCAAGCCTGGCATTTTAAATAAGTTCCTGAATGAGTATGATCTCTAATACCTTTTTGCTCTTGAATTTAAAGTCTATGTTCACTCTTACCCAAAATCACAATTTTGCACTTTGTTGAGGGCCATAATTTATCCCTCCTCACAGACCCATTTGAAGGTCCATTTCAGAGTGCTGGTCAAAAAAGAAGCATAAACACAATCATACAAGATTGCTATCCATCAGAAAAATGGCTCCTGTATACTGTACATCTATATATCACACATCAAGACAAATATAAACATTTAAATAGGATTTCTAAGTTTATGCAAATAAAATTTAATATATGTATATATTTTTAAATTAACTTTAAACAATTTAATTAGCATTTTGGGAAACTAAAAATTTGCAGCAAAAAAAGTGCAAGTCAGAAATGAAATACCTACATTATTTTAGTAGGTTCTTTCCTTTTCATAGTTACAAATAATTATGTAATAATTACATAATTATAAATAACAAAGAGTGGATTTGACACTACTGTGAGCTGAAAGATTTATTCTTTCTCTAACTATATCATCTATATCTGTCTGTGTGTCTATCTGTACTCAATGTGTGAAGGGTCCCATTTTCTGGCTGTATTGCTAACTGAGCAAATATCTTTCTTCCATGTAATCTGGATGTCTTTAGTGTTTTTACTGTTTTTATTGTTTTAAAATGTTTTTAGTATTTATAATGCATTTTTAAAATTGCCAGTCAGAGTCACTGAGTAAATAAATAAACGAGCATCTCTATGTACGTAGTCAGATACCGTTATCTATTATTAGCATTATTGAGCATTAATTGAAATTATCTTTGTCACTTATTGACATTACCACTTTTAGAATTATATCTTTGTTTTAAATAATCAGCAGAGAATCTCTATAGCTCAAAGATTAACTGTGGAGTTTTTATTGCTGAGTTTGATTGCTTTCAGATGTTTCATTATTCAAGTACGTTAGATAACATCACCAGGAAAATTTTATTACCCAAGTAAGTTATATCGTCAAATAAATGATTTTAAAAAGACAAAAGAAGTGTTCAGTTCAAGGAATCTCTATAAATTAGCCCCAGACCCAATTCTCCTTATTGGGGCTCTCCACTGGAATGCCCTTCAAAGGTGCTTTGCCCATCTTCAGATTGTTATAATTTTTAGTCCAGAGCAAAAACATTCCTCCTTATCTTAGCATTCTAGAATTGTAAGCCCATAGTATTTTATAAGATAATTCTAATTCCTTGCATAAAATGGCTGTATTGATACAGTTTGGATTCTATCCCCTCTACATTCTATAATATCTTTGAGGATATCATTGTATTTTTCTTTTGCATTTCATGGGGTTTATTTTGTTTATCATCCACTAGAGAATATATTTCATCAGCTGTAAATAAAAAGGCCAATTTCTCCTCCTTTCTATAGATATTTCTCCTGACTTAGATAGAACTAACCTCCCCATGCTTGTTCAGAACCAAAAGTAACAATTTCAGCTAAATAAAAGTTTTAAACATGGACCTTGAAATTACATTTCTTGAATGATAAGTGGAATATTATTTTATTTTATCAGCTGCAAGCAAAGGCTGACTAAAATATTGACCATGCTTTTTTCCACTCTTTACATGTTTTCACCAGCATATATTTATCAGATACAGTAGAGCTGTTGTGATATTATGTACAATATTCAATTACTTCATAAGGGAATTCACACATATGAAACACATATGGGTGATCACTGCTAAATTAACAATTCCAAAATATATATTTGCAAATTCTATTTTTCCTTAACTACTTCTTTAATATTATACTTTTCTATGAATACTAGCAATGTTTTATTTCTTAGCACCTTGATATGCTATACTTGGCAAATATTATACCGTATTCACATGTACGTGTCGATAAAATCCTCGACTTACAACAGTTCATTTAGTGACCGTTCAAAGTTATAATGGCACTGAAAAAAGTGACTATATGACCATTTTCCACACTTATGACCATTGCAGCATCTCCGTGGTCATATAATTTACATCCAGATGCTTGACAACAACTGATTCACATTTATGATAGTTGCAGTGTCCTGGGATCATGTGATCACATTCTTCAACCTTCTGACAAGCAAAGTCAATGGCGAAACCAGATTTACTTAGCAACCGTGTTATTAATTTAACAACTGCAGTGATTCGCTCAGCAAATATGGCAAGAATAGTTGTAAAATGGAGCAAGACTCACTGAACAAATTTCTCAAGATAAATTTTGGCCTCAATTATTGTCATAAGTTGAGGACCAGCTGAATTCAGCTTGCACTTTGCCAGCAAGCAGACTTTAATTCCAAATCAACCACATAATTCCTCTAGCCATCTTAAAGGTATCAAGGCTGAGAAACACTGGGCTTGCTTGTACCTTCCTAGAATCTATGACCCCTTTAATGCTCCTCTGAGACAAAAAAAAGTACTATGAATTAATTAGTATCTTAACTACTTCTGTTATACAGTGGCTATTTGCATGGCTGCACAATTTGCATGTATACTAATTGTTATGAACTAATATAACACTTAAATAAAGTTTATCAAAAGCTTTAGAAAATAGCAGGGTTCTAGCCCTGCACTTCTGATTGGCCGATAATAGCGATATCGGATTGGTCCGTTCAGGAGAATCTGATTGGCTGTTAACGAGCCACTCTCATTGGTTAAGGGGGTTAACACTCCACGTCACTTATTGGTTACTAGAGCAGCAGCTTGCCTATAAAAGGGCTGCTGTTGCTCTAGGGTTTTGCTCTGTTCAGAATGATTAATAAAGAGTTGAAGTTCACTGTTCACTGTCTCGTCTCCGTTCCTTGAGCCCATGCGCAGAATTTAACACTGGCGACGAGGATGGGATGCGGAGACATCAGAGCTGACTGAACACTACAGAGCACTAAACAGAGCACGTGGCTGAAGGCGCATCAACAGCAGAAACCATGATCGGTGGCACCATACCACCTGCTCCATTCGACCTGGCACAAGAAGACTGGGACTCATACATGGACCGGTTCCAGATGTTTCTGGAGAACAACAACTTGAAGGATGCCACTACTGGAAAAAAAAACGAGTGGTATTCCTGACTCACTGCGGACCTGCCGTTTTTAAGATGGCTAAGGCACTGGCGAAACCGACTGAGGTGAAATCCATGGACTGGGAAGTCCTTGAGCCCCTCCTACGGGCCCACTATGCACCTACCATACCAACGCTTGTCCGAAGACATGAATTTTACCAGAGAAACCAGCGGAAAGAAGAAAGCGTTGCAGATTTCATCGCAGATCTCCGGAACCTGGGAGGCCTCTGCAGGTTCGCCGACCTCGAAGAAGCTCTAAGACACTGAATAGTTCTGGATTTAGATGCACCACACGTGCAAAGTAAGCTGCTGGCGAAAGGCAACATCAGCCTTGCAGATACCATTGCTGACGCTACTGCAGCAGAAGCAACCAGGAATTCGGCTGCCCGAATGTGCCGCACCAACGCCCCGCTCCGCCAACTCGCCGGCAAAACCTCACCTCGCCTTGAGGGACATGCAACGGCAACCCACCACGAGGACCTTAAATCATCACCAGAAAGTGATGAGGAAGAAGTCAACCGGCTCCGGTCTGAACGAGACCAACGCCACCAGCGTAACCAGAGACTGCAGTATCAATGCGCAGGTTGTGGGGCAAACCACCCACGATCAGACTGCAAATTCCTCGATGCGCTCTGCCATATTTGTGGGAAGAGAGGCCATGGCCCACTGCAGAGGGGGACCAACTACCGCCAACCCACGGGAAGTCGTCCTGTGAATTGGGAACATTTGAACCACCAATGGAACAACCACTCCTACAGAAATAAACCACTAGCCCTTTCAACGAAACGAGAAGAGGCACACCAAACCATCATGATTGGTCACGCATCATCATTAGATGCAAAGAAGATCCGAGTGAAGGTCACCATTGAAAACCAGCCCTGCATGATGGAAGTCGATTCAGGATAATCCCTCTCGATGGTTTCCTGGAAGACCCTTAAACAATTAATCCCTGCCGTCCAGCGGCAAGACCTCAGAATCCAAAGAATCATTCTCAAGGACTATCAAGGAAACCGAATTCCGGTCGTTGGATCCAGCCTAGTCCAGGTCTCATTCAAAAATCGTACTGCATCTTTACCATTGACCGTCGTCGACCGTGATCGGCCTAGCTTGTTAGGCCTTCAATGGTTTGCTCCACTTGGGATTGAGGTAGCCGGCATTCACCAAACCAGCAGCGACGACTGGGAGGAGGCCCTCGTCCAGGAATTCCAGGACGTCTTTGCAGACAAACTAGGCGAGTACAAGGGGACCCCGATATCATTTAACCTTAACCCTGAAGTAGCCCCCATCCGCCTTAAGCCTCGTCGAGTCCCTTTTGCCCTACAAAGATTGACGAGCAACTTGATAAATTAATAACCCAGGGTGTTTTAGAACCAACCAATCATGCTCCTTGGGAAACCTCAATCGTAACACCCAACAAACCGGATGGATCATTAAGGATTTGTGGGGACTACCATGCCACCCTGAATCACACCCTTCAACAGAACGCTTACCCGGTGCCGGTGGTACAACACCTCCTCCATTCCCTGGGGGGCGGAAAAGTCTTCACTAAATTGGATTTAGCACAGGCGTACCAACAACTGCCTGTAGATAAAAAAACAGCAGAGGTGCAAACGATCGTTACGCACCGAGGCGCTTTTAAGTGCAACCGACTCCAATTCGGAGTTAGCGTGGCCCCAGGGATCTTTCAGAGCTTGATGGAGAGACTATTACAGGGAATAAAAGGGGTCGTACCATACTTTGATGATGTTTTAATTGCTGCCCCGAATAGAGAAATACTAAAGGAGCGTCTTAGACTGGTTCTCCAGAAATTTAAAGACTCTGGCCTTAAAGTTAAAAAAAATAAATGTCAACTGTGTACAGATAAAGTACACAGTTGACATTTATTTTTTTTAACTTTAAGGCCAGAGTCTTTAAATTTCTGGAGAACCAGTCGATAAACAAGGCATTCACCCCACCAGTACCAAGTTAAGAGCAATCAAGAACGCCCCAAGACCCAGAAATAAGACTGACCTCCAAGCTTTCCTGGGGCTTATTAATTTTTACAACATCTTCCTGCCCCACAAAGTGACCATAGCTGAGCCCCTACATCGGCTTCTCGACAAAAAAGCAACCTGGGTTTGGGGGCACTGAGAGGAGCACATGTTCTGACAAGTGAAAAACCTATTAACTTCAGATGCTGTTTTAATGCAGTATAATGAGACTTTGCCTTTAACAATCACATGTGACGCGTCACCATTTGGAGTAGGAGCCATTTTGAGCCATGTGTTACCAAACGGTAGTGAAGCCCCTATTGCCTATTTTTCAAGAACTTTATCAAAGGCTGAAGTAACTATAGTCAAATCGATAAAGAGGCTCTTGCTGTTGTATCTGCTGTTAAAAAGTTTCATGAATATGTTTATGGACGAGTTTTTACTATTGTTACCGACCACAAACCTTTGCTGGGGATTATAGCGGGAGACAAGCCAACCCCCTATATATTATCACCTAGAATGACTCGCTGGTTGGAGTTTTTGGCTGCGTACAATTATAAGCTGCAACACCGCCCGGGGAAAGCCATTCCCCACATTGACGCATTGAGCCGTGCACCACTTCTGGAAACCATCGACGACCTAGCTCCAACCCTTACAATGCTCCAAATTGAAACGCTACATTCACCGCCACTAACAGCTAGAGATATCGCGATCGAAACAAAACGTGATCCTATCTTAAAGCGAGTCCTTAACTGGGTCAAATGAGGATGGCCAGTGGATCAAACCCCTGACGACTTCATCCCTTTCAAGAATCAGCAAACAGAACTTTTTTCGCAAAAAGGCTGCATCCTGTGGGGGGATAGAGTCGTCGTCCCAGAGCGGTTACAACGAGCGGTATTAAAGACACTGCATGAGGGCCACCCCGGCATCGTGCGTATGAAAGCGCTCACACGAAGCTACGCGTGGTGGCCGGGCATCAACAAACAGATCGAAGTCTGGGTAAAGACTTGTTATAAGTGCCAGGAAGTTAGCAATGCCCCACCAAAAGCAACTCCGACAGAATGGGAAACACCTCGGGGACCATGGTCCCGCATCCATATTGACTTTGCAGGACCTACTAAGGGACATACGTTCCTATTAACAGTGGATGCCTATTCAAACTGGCTTGAGATCCACGAAATGAAGAGTATCACAACCGAGTCCGTCGTTCGGAAGTTGAACAGATTATTTGCGACGCATGGACTGCCAGACGTTCTGGTATCCGGACCCCAGTTTACCACGCTCCCTTTTGAACAATACTTAGCGGACCGCGGTATTCGTCATGTGCTAATTTCGCCAGTGCACCCTGCGGCTAAAGGAAGAACCGAACGCATGGTACAGTTTGTGAAAAAAACCCTCTACGAAATGGACTATGGGGATATTGAAGATAAGATAAATAGAATACTCCTTCTCCAACATATCACTCTGCACAGAATCACCAACAAGACTCCGGCGGAACTATTGATGGGACGCAAACTCCGCTCCCACCTCAACCGGCTTCACCCATCTTACGAGCCAGAGAAACCCTGTGGATCTAGTGGAAAATGCCGCGAGTTCAAGATAGGAGACTTAGTTTTCGCCAGAAACCTTTCTGGCGAACTGTTGTGGATCAAGGCCACTGTTATTCAAGCCACTGGACCCAGGTCGTACCGGGTGAAAACCTGCGACAGAAAAATATGGAAACGCCATATAGATCAGCTTTGCTCGAGGCTACAACCTAGTTTCCGTGAGTCCGGTAACTCCCAAATTGAGAGGGGAGGGGATGTCGAAGAAACCGATTTTGAGATGGCGGAAAGCAGGAATGAAAGAAGTCAACAATCGGGCGTAACCAATGAAGAAGGATCAAGGAAGGGCGTGGCCTCGCCACAGAGGAATACCTCAACAGAGGCAAGCCCGCAAGGGCCAGAGGACAATGACGAGAACATTAGTGGCACCGAGTCTTCCAACGAGGAACCGCTGGCACCCGACTTGTCCGAAAACGCCCCGCCAAAACAGGCTTATGGACAAGAACCGGTGGGACAGCATAAATCCAATAGACAGTCAAAGCAACCTTCCTACCTCAGAGATTACCTCACCGCACCCCCCCAAATGGAACCCGGGGGGGAGGGGTGTTATGAACTAATAAAACACTTAAATAAAGTTTATCAAAAGCTTTAGAAAATAGCAGGGTTCTAGCCTTGCACTTCTGATTGGCCGATAATAGCGATATCGGATTGGTCCGTTCAGGAGAATCTGATTGGCTGTTAACGAGCCACTCTCATTGGTTAAGGGGGTTAACACTCCACGTCTCTTATTGGTTACTAGAGCAGCAGCTTGCCTATAAAAGGGCTGCTGTTGCTCTAGGGTTTTGCTCTGTTCAGAATGATTAATAAAGAGTTGAAGTTCACTGTTCACCGTCTCATCTCCATTCCTTGCACCCATGCACAGAACTTAATACTAATATTATTCCAACTTATCTTGCTTAAAGCCCAAAGCTAAACAGAAGTAGGCCTGTTTAGATGGAAGATTGCCAGGGATTACCAAAGCCCTAGACTAGATTGAAAAACATTATTTGAAAATGAACAAACACTAATATTGAAAAAGAAACCATGAAAACAATATGGGCATCTCCATAAAGTCAACAGGGGTAAGATCAGTTTGAAGGAGCTCAGCTTACCTTACAAAAGATTATTCTGATAAATTTTCCAGCGTTGTATCATTTAAATTCTCTTGAGGTACAATTTTCTTCCAAGAAAGAATATGGGCCTATAAATCACCTCCCCCTTTGTTAGTTTGCAGGTAACTCTCAAAAAGCACTTTGGATAATAGTCAATCTGCAGGCACGCTGGGTTCCACTCTGTAGAAATGTAACACTTAGTTGTTATTATCTGTAGAAAAAGGCATTCATTCCTATAGCTCTCAGTTTAGCAGGAGGTCCTGTTCATTATAAAACACAGCCCGACTTGATGTCCAGGGGAAAAAAAACACTCTCCCCATTGTACAGATGGACAAACAATGGGTTAAGTGATTCCCTTAAGATTCCACAATGAGTCTGACAGATTGTCTGTCTAAGGTATTAGTATGGCTCCTGTCACCATAGCAGCCAGCTAGACAACCAACCTCACAATTGATGTGTTTATAATCCTCCTGGGTTGGATGAGCTCTAGGGTAATAATTAAGGAAAAACAAAAATTAAGAATCTCAAAATAATGCTTTAAGGGAGTAATTGTCTGGGTTTTTCCTCAGTATTTTATGTGTATAACAAGATTTTCTCAGCAATTCTTTTCTATCAATGCTCAATAATAGGGACCTGGATAATTGAAGAGGTTGAAAGAAGGTAAGAGAAAAGGTAACTTCAACATTTGTTTCTACACTTGACTGGATGGAAACATGCTGGAAAGCCATGATTTGTTTAATAAGCTACAACCGATGACTTTACACATCAGGTTAAGCCATAAGCCAAGATTTATGAGCCATTGTAGTATTTATAAGCCATTGTAGCTTATTCATATTCACATGTTAAGCCAAATAAAACAAAACATCTATCGTAACAATTACTCTTCCCCCACACCTGGATAAATAATCTAGTATGTAGTAGAAATAGTACTCAAATTACAACTGTAATGGGACAGCCCATTATGGTTATGTTGTAACAGTCGTAAAGTGGTTTGGTCACATGACTAATCTGATTTACAATGTTTGTTAAGCGAACTCATTGTTCACTGTGGCATGATTTTGATGAAAACTGGAAGGACTGTATTTTTCGGACTATAAGGTGCACCTCTTCCCCCCCAAAGAAATGTGGGTGGAAATGCCTGTGCATCTTATAGAGTGAATACTGGCCCATTTTTGGCCTCCCAAACCCTCCATTTTTGGCCTCCCGGGGTCCTGAAGCACTCTGCAGACCAAAAAACAGGTCCATTTTTGGCCTCCAGAGGCCTCCGTGGGTCCCCTTTTGGCCTGTTTTTGGCTTCCAGAGTGGGGAGGGCAAAAATGGGATGGAGGCAAAAAAAACTATCTTTTCCTTGTTTTCCTCCTCTAAGGTGTGTCTTTTGATCTGGTGTGTCTTATAGTCCAAAAGATAGAGTTAAATGTTGGTTTTCAGCAAAATCATCATGAAACATACTCATGAGACCAAAGGATGCTGCAAATGGTCATAAAAGTGGCTGAGCACTCAAACTGCAGCTATGTGTCAGTGAAGGGCCGAATTGTCAGAACTTTATATCTGGATCGCTAGTCTCCTTTTTCAGATAGGTCATAATTTTGAATGGTCATTAAGCAATCTGTCATAAGTTGAGGACTATCCGTACAATGTTACAGCAAAAAGACATGAGAGAACTTAGCAGTTAATGGAAGAGCAGACTTTTGTGCAAAGAATTACAAGATGAAGACTATTTCAGAAGGAAGATGAGAACTCCAGTTTAAGAATCTGAGTAAAGTAAAAAGCTACTTGCTGAAGAAAAAGTTAATTCAAAAGAATGGGGTGAACTGGGATGTTCCATAAGAAAATGCATTGTTTGTTTGCCTTTCTTTTTCACAGTTGTTTTTCTTTATACTACCTTTTTATTATTTGTTATTATTTGTTATTATTTTAATATTCCCTCAATACTGTTCAACTATTTACAAAGTGTGCACTACTATTACTGTTAATCTTCTCATCACTTCTTATTACCCATCCCCTCCCACTTGTGATTGTAGAACTGTAGCTTTGTCGCTTGTATCCTTACGATTTATATTGACTGTTTCCTAGTAAGATTTGATTGTTGATTGTACCCTATGACTATCATTAAGTGTTGTACGTTATGATTCTTGATTCTTAACGAATGTATCTTTTCTTTTATGTGTACTGAGATTATTTACACTAAGACAAATTCCTTCTGTGTCCAATCACACTTGGCCAATAAAAGTATTCTATTCAATATTATTCTACTCTACTCTACTCTACTCTACTCTACTCTACTCTACTCTATTATTGGGATATTAGAATCTGTGAATTAGACCAAAGATTCCCAAGGTTGACAATCTTAAGATGTGTGGATTTCAGCTTCCACAATCCCCCAGATTTGTGAGAGCTGACGTCCACACATCTTAAAGTTTCCAAGATTGAAAGACATTTGATTAGATTGAAGGAAGAATTGGGGTGGAGAAAGGAATGTGTATGTATGTCATTAAAATGGCAAAGCTGTGGCTTTTCGTTATGATATTTGTAAAGGGCATTTAAAAACATAAGAAGGGTTCTGCTGAATCAAGTCATAGGTCCATCTGGTGCAGCATTTTGTATTTACAATGCTGGATGTCTTTGAGAAGCTCATAAGTCTGAGAAGGTAGCTAATAGCTTCCCTTTCACATTCATATGCCAGCACTAATTATTTAAGTAATTCACGAGAAAATACGCAACCTTCAGTATGACTAACTATTGAAAACCTAATTATTCTATACATGAATTTGTCAGTCCTGTTTTAAAACCATTCAAAGTGGCAGCAATTTCCACAGTTTAACTGCTATATGCATTCTATGACTTTTCCTCTCTTGACCCTCAAGTCCCAATTGCTGGAGTAATATGGTCATTTTTCAACCTTTTCTAGTTCTGCAGCATACAAAAGAAGTAGAAACTTTATAATGTATGTGGTGTGGTGACCAGCACTATACACAATACTCTAATTGAGGTCTCATCATCTACTTATATAATGCAGGATTATAGCATTATATATTGTATGTGTTATTGTAATATATTACAACTGAACGTATGTATTACACAGATCTTTAATTATTTTCTGATTGAAAGTATGGATTATTTCCCCCTGGACCAACTCATGTCCGATTACATTTTCATTTATATGTTCACCATGAAAAAAAATTATTTCTTGGACTTGTAGTATCTTTCCTAATTTAAGATAATCATCGTGGCTAAAAATCCATTACTGTACTGTATTTTCAAACAATCTCCAAGCATTATGCATAATTTAGTTTTCTCATTCTTTTCTATTTCATCACTTACTTACTTACTTACTTACTTACTTCTTTCCTCCCTCCCTCCCGCTCTCTCTCCCTTTACATTTTTTTTAAAAAATGGTTATTCTCCTGCAGGCAAACATAACTGAATAAGACTTTTTGGTGTTTAGTGCATTCAGAAAGTATTCCTACCCACTTCACTTTTATCAATTTGGTCTGATTCTCCAGTTGTTGAAGTTCATTTTTTCCTCATTAATCTGCACTCACTACTCCATAATGACAAAGTGAAGACAGAGTTTTAGAAATATCTGTAAATTTCTTAAAAAGAAAAAATTGAAATATCACCTTGGCATAAGTACTCAATACTTTGTTGGAGTATCGTTGTCAGCAATCTCAGCCTCAAATCTTTTGGGGTATGACATGACATGTTTTGCACACCCGGATTGGGGAATTTTCTGCCATTCTTCTTTGCAAATCCTCTCAAGCTCAGTCAGGTTGGATGGCGACTGTCACTGGACAGCCATTTTCAGATCATCCAGAGATATTCAATCGGATTCAAGTCAGAGATTTGGCTCGGCCACTCCTAGACATTCACAGAGTTGTCATAAGCCACTCTTGTGTTGTCTTTGCTGTGTGCTTATGATGGTTGCCATGTTGGAAAGTGAACCTTCAGCCCAGTCTGAGGTCCTGAGTAATGTGGAACAGGTTTTCATTGAGGATATTTCTGTACTTTGCTCAATTCAGCTTTCCCTCAACTCTGACCAGTCTCCCAGTCCTTGCTGCTGAAAAACACCCACACACATGATGCTGCCTGCTATCACCATGCTTCACTGTCGGGATGGTATTGGGCAGGTAATGAGTGGTGCCTGGTTTCCTCCAGACATAACATTTAGAATTGAGGCCAAACTGGTTTCATCAGACCAGAGAATCTTGTTTCTCATAGTCTGAGAGTCCTTTCATGTATTTTGCATTGAGGAGAGTGTTAAATATGCATGACACTACATGAGTTACGTCATATGCAAAATGGAGTCCACTTATTGGTTTCAGCCGCTGGCAGGAAAATTGAGTCCCCGGCAGTGGCTGAAGTGTCGGACAGCACAGGTTATAAAAAGCCAGCACTGGCTGCATTTGTTTGCTTTTTGATTCCGGTTTATAAATAAAGAGTTTCTCACACTCCTGAGTCCTGCTCCTTCCTCATCCGCGCCCATTTAACACTGGCGACGAGGGTGGGATTCTGAGGAAGGCAAAGGACCCCGCGTGGGGCACCGCAGCCATTTTCCAGCTGAATCGTGAACTCGACTGTTCAGACCAACAGCAAACCAACATGGCCCACCAACCCCTATCAATCCCATTCGATCCAATCAAAGAGAAGTGGTCCTCATACATGGGAAGATTCAACCTAAATCTGGAGGTGAACGGGATGCAGACAGCATCTGATGCAAAGAAGAAGGTTTACTTTTTAACCTATTGCGATTCGGAACTCTACGAACTAACCAAAGCCCTCATTGCAGATGAGCTGATGAACGTCTCCTGGGACGAACTGCAACAAGCATTGAAGGGGCATTTCGACCCTACCCCATTGTACCTGGCAAACCAGAACGACTTCTACATCCAGAGCCAAAAGGAAGGAGAAAGCATAAGTGATTTTGTGGCGGCGCTTAGGAAACTATCAAAGAACTGCAAGTTCTCAAATGCCAAAGAAATGATCCGGGATTGGCTAGTCCTCAGCCTAAAGGATTTAACCCTGCAGAAGAAACTGTTCACAAGGGAGGACGTCCCATTCAAGGAGGCTCTGAAAGAAGCAAAAGCCATGGAAGCCTCTGACTGCTCGGCAGCCTGAGTCAAGGGCAAAAGCAAGGTCCATGCCACCCGTGCCACGAGGGGGGCACCGCGAAGTCCATCCTGCTCTGAAAGCAATAGTGAAAAGGAAGATGTCCACCTGGTAAAATCCAGCAAACCCAGAACTGCCAAGGGAACCAACCCTTGTGGAAGCTGCAGAGGGAACCATCCCTAGTCCATCTGCCATTTTAGGGAAGTGATCTTCAGGCGATGCGAGAGGAAAGGCCACATTGCGGAAGCTTGCAGAGCCAGCCAACCAACGGACAAACCAAGCCATAGAGCATACTCCCCAACCAGACAATACAAGGGTTGAAAGACATTTGGCGCAAAATTCAAAAAACAAGATGGCGGCCGGGGAGAAGAAACCCACCATACAGTCAGGAACTACACACACGCCCACGTGGGACACACAGAATTTGAATCCAACAAATTCCTCATCGAAGTGAGGATTGATAGGACCCTATGGTCGATGGAAATGGACTCCGGGTCTATATATCAATGATCTCCTGGACAGCTCTCCAGAAGATCAACCCCCACATCCGCCGAAACCAGTTCCAGCCACAACAGATAATACTAAAAGACTACCAAGGCTACAAAATACTGGTGCTGGGAAAGAAAATTTGTCACATGGAATACGGAGATTTCCCGGGATCCCTACCACTGACCATTGTGGACTGAGACCTTCCCCGCCTCCTAGGGAGAGAATGGTTCACACCGCTGCAAATCAGCCTCACTGGCATCCATGCAACAGCGATGACCAGAGCAAGTAGTGGAAATGACCTAGTTGTGTTGGCGAGGGAATTCCAGGACGTTTTCAACAGCGAACTGGGCAAGTATAAGGGGACCCGATCAGTTTTAACCTCGACCTCAACATAGCCCCTCTCCGACTGAAGTCCTGGAGGTTCCCTTTTGCTCTGCGGCCCAAGGTTGAAGAGCAATTAAGCAAGCTGGTGGCTTAAGGGATCCTTGAGTCGGTAGACCATGTGAGGTGGGAGACCCCTATAGTGACCCCTGTAAAACCCGATGGGTATGTCAGAATCTGTGGGAACTACAAGAGTACCCTGAACCTCATGCTACAACAGAGTGCATATCTGGTACCAGTAGTCCAGCACCTACTACATTCGTTGGGCTGGGGCAAGATTTTTGCTAAGTTGGACCTAGCACAGACATATCAACAATTGCCTATGGATACAGCCACTGCTGAAGCCCAAACAATTGTAACCCACAAGGGCTCATTCAAGTGCATCCGGCTGCAGTTTGGAGTTTGCATATCCCCCTGCCTTTTCCAAAGCATAATGGAAAGGCTGCTACAAGGTCTGCCGGGAGTAGTTCCTAACTTCGACAATGTAATAATCTTGGCCAAAGACAAGGCCAAACTAATGGAAAGGGTCCGAACAGTATTGGATAGATTCCAAAAAGCGGGACTTAAGTTAAAAAGGGACAAATGCTACATTGCCACCCGAGCGTAGAGTTCTTGAGTTTCCAAATCGATGGGTTAGGCATCCAACCCATGAACAGCAAGCTGAAGCAATGAAGGAAGCCCCCACCCCACATAATAAAAGTGAACTCCAAGCATTCTTGGGTTTATTAAACTTCTATAACATATTCTTACCACAGGAGGAGACCATAGCGGAGCCACTCCATAGACTGTTGGATAAGAATCCTACCTGGAAGTGGGGGCCCTCTGAGGATGCTGCATTCTTCAAAATAAAAGATATTTTAACATCTGACACAGTACTGATGCAATATAACAAAAGCCTGCCGCTACAGCTGACCTGCGACGCATCACCTTACATTATCGGGCAGTACTGACTACCGAATGGAAAGGAAGCCCCCATAGGCTATTATTCTAAGACATTGTCAAAAGCTGAGAGGAACTACAGCCAAATAAACAAAGAAGCCCTCACAACTGTAGCTGGAGTAAAACATTTTCACAAATACCTCTAGGGCAGTCACTTCAAGTTGGTCACCGACCACAAGCCACTGCTTGGCATTCTCTCAGGAAACAAACCCACACCCAACATCTTATCACCTAGGATGTTAAGATGGACAGTTTTGCTGGCAGCATATAACTACAGCCTTCTATACAGACCAGGGAAGAACATTCCGCATGCCAATGCACTCAGCAGATGCCCCCTGCCAGACCTAGTGGAAGACCCAGCCCCTATGTCTTCTGTATTCCTTGTAAAACGTTTGGGTTTATTGATGGCAACAGACATCATGAGACTCACCGTGAAGGATAAAATGTTAGCACGAGTTTGAACTGGGTATGGCAAGGATGGTCGAACAAGATGGAACAGGAGGAATTCAAGCCTTTCAAAGACAGACAGCTAGAGCTGTCAGCATTAAAGGGGTGTTTATTATGGGGAGACAGGGTGGTGGTACCACAACCATTAAGGGAAAGAATTTTGGGATTGCTACATGAAGGACACCTCAGGATAGTAAAAATGAAGGCCCTGGCGAGGAGTTACATTGGGTTGCTGGGGATAGACAGAGACATTGAGACCTGGATTGCCATATGCTCACCATGTCAGAAATCCCAATCGGTCCCTTCCTCAGACCCCCCTCAAGTGGGAAAAGTCCTCAGCACACACATAGACTTTGCAGGATCCTGCCAGGGACAAATGTTCCTAATCGTAGTCGACACCTACTCTAAATGGTTGGAGGTGGTCATCATGAAATCCACAACAACTGAGGCAACAATCAGAGCTTTGTGGAAAATATTTGCCACCCACGGGCTACCCAATGTGCTGGCTTGGGACAATGGCCCACAATTCACAGTACAGCAATTCGAAAGCTTTCTCGCTCATCTGGGGATCCAACACGCCCTATCGGTGCTGTCTCATCCAGTGGCAAATGGGCAAGTGGAGAGAATGGTCAGAACGACCAAAGAAGTTCTAAAAAAATTAGGCCCCAGCGATTGTCAAGAAAAAATTGATGAATTGTTGCGAACCGAACACATAACACCAAGTGCAGCAACAAACAGAAGCCCAGCAGAATTGCCCATGAACAGAAAACTAAGGTCCACTCTGGACAGAATCCATCCAAACTATACAAGCGACAACCCTCTAGACTCCACAGGGAAATGCAGAACATTCATACTGGGAGACACAGTGTATACATGCAACTACACGAAACCTGGGTCCTGGCAAAAATAATCAAAAGTACTGGACCCAGATCATACAGACTGGAGGTAGAAGGGGGAAAAACATGGAACAGGCACATAGACCAAATGCGGGGCCGCACAGTTCAACCCCCAAACGAAGCCGAACAACACAACACACTTCCGGCAACAACAAAACCCTGGGAATTTGAAATCTCACAAAGACACATATTAACAAGGGCAACCCTGAACAGGACAGCGGAGGACTTAGCTGTGGGAGGAGGAATCCAGTGTAATACTTCCGAGGCCTCTAGCTCAACAGAAACTGCCACGTTTCCGGAAACTTTCGAGACGCTTCCAAAGGCAGAGTCTGGAGCAGTGGCAGACCTGTCTGCTCAGGCCACTGCGTCAGGAACAACTGAACCATGCAGGCCCAGTTACACCCCCAGAAACCCCTCCTACCTAAGGACTACGTCTGCCATGTATGCGGTGATTGGTTGGCCTGAACTAAGAGGGGAGGAGTGTTAAATATGCATGATACTACATGAGTTATGTCACATGCAAAATGGAGTCTGATGTCAGACTCCACTTATTGGTTTCAGCCATTGGCGGGAAGATTGAGTCCCCGTCATTGGCTAAAGTGTCGGACAGTGCTGACTATAAAAAGCTGGCACTGGCCGCGCTTCTTTACTTTTTGATTCTGGTTTGTAAAGAGTTTCTCACACTCCTGAGTCCTGCTCCTTCCTCATCCATGCCCATTTAACAGAGAGGCTTCCGTCTAGCCACTCTGCCATAAAGCCCAGATTGGTGGAGAGCTGCAGTGATGGTTATCCTTCTGGAATTCTGTCCCATCTCCACACAGGATCTCTGAGGCTCATTCAGAGCGACCATTGGGTTCTTGGTCATCTCTCTTATTAAGGCATTTCTCCCGATTGCTCAGTTTAACAGGGCAACCGGAAGAGTCCTGTTGTGCCAAACTTCTTCCATTTGAGAATTATGGAGACTACTGTGCTCTTAGGAACCTTCAGTGCAGCAGAAATTTTATTGTGCCTTGAAATACTCCTATCTCTTGATCTCTGCAGGCAGTTCCTTTGACCTCACGACTTTTGCCCTGCTACAGTATGCATTATCAGTTGTCAAGTCTTCTATAGAGAGCTGTGTGTCTTTCCAAATCATCTCCAATCAATTTAATTTACCACAGGTAGATTCCAATCAATATGTAGGAACATGTCAGCAATGATCAAGAGAAATGTGAGGCACCATAGCTAAATTTCATGTTGTTACAAAGGGCATGAATACTTATGGCAATGTGATATTTCAGTTTTTTCTTTTTAATAAATGTACAGACATTTCTAAAATTCTGTTTTCACTTTGCCATTATGGAGTACTAAGTGTAGCTTAATGAGAAAAAAATGAATTTCAATAACTGTAGAATCAGGCTATAGCATAACAAAATTAACAAAAGTGAAATACTTTTTGTACAGGCACATTGAAGATTGTAATGTAAGGGGAGAAAATGAATAAATCCATTGTGTATTGTGTAGCTGTGACTCAAATCTCAAAAAAAAAAACCTACCGGTGAATACTTTTCTACTGCAAAGGGAGAATTTGAAATATTGAACAATCACACGTTGTGCTCTGGGAAACTCTGGGAAAATGTGTACTAGTTAAGGAGGCATTTAACTTCCTGATGTCCCATATTAGATAATGAATTGTATACTGAAATTCAATAGGTAGATTGTAAACCAAGCCATCTTCAGATGGGACGGTAGGCTAGGGTATAAAATAGAATGCAAAATTTTGCTCTGGGTTCCACCCACCTGCCAGGGCAGGAACCCATTTCTGCAGAAATGCAAAAATAAAGCTGTTTTCCTTGGATTTATATCGAATCTCGGGTGGTTTTTCAAGCCCCCACCCCACAATTTGGCAAGCCGGCCAGGAGCTGGCTGGTCTTCTGGAAGCCGGGGACGAGGTGAGTAGTGGCCACGACCTCCCGTTGAGAGGTGCCTCCTCCCCGAATTCTGGTCGGCTCCAGAGGCGACTGGAAACCCAGACGATCCTCGGAAGCAGTTTTGCCGGCTGATAGTCTGGGACTATCGAAAAGAGAATAGAGGAAAGCCTGAGTTGGGGACGCCCACACACCCACTACCTCGGAGGTCTGGAGTGATCAGGTAAAACTTTGTTCCTTTCATTTGCAGTCAGAAAAAGAAAAAGGGAGGAAGAGGTCCTTAAACTCCCTGGGGGAATCCAGCGTCTGCTGGAGGACTAGGACTAGGAGTCTGAAAGAGAGGGGTCCTTAAACTCTCTGGGAGAATCCAGCATCTGCTGGAGGACTGGACTGGTGAGTCTGGAAGAGTAGAGATGGGAAAAGGACAAAGCAAGGGTCTTGGAGACCAGGAAGAAGCCTGTCTGGGACAGGAAAAAAATGACAATGGCAGGAAATCAATTCCGGTAGATTCGCCTTTGGGACAACTGCTCCAGCAGTGGTTCTCCCCGAATTTGAAACACTTTATGAAGGAGCTGGAGAAGAAACATATGATCTACCTTAGTAGAAACCGGTGGCCAAAATACCCTCTAATTGACCCTAAATTCTCATACCACTGGGCTCCGGAGGGGGAGACCAGTATTTATTGGATAAATCAACAAAAAGAATACATAATTGGACATAAGATGAATTCTTGAGGTGTGGTTTCATGTAAATTTTGAGGGTCCTGACCCACTGGCGGGACAATATTGCGCAAAGCAGAATGAAGAGGGATCGGATGAATACTTGTATAAGACACATCCGTTGCCCCCTCCAATTCTGCAGGCTCCGGTAGTGCCTAACGTGCCGATAGACCAAGTAGCGGCGATTCCTCTGCCTCCATCACCCCCTCCCTCTCAGCAGCCACCCCCTTATAAACCGCTGCTGAGAGAACTGTGTCAACTTGAACAAAACGTGAAAAAGTTGCCTTTTCCAGAACAACCTCAGGCATCTGCCTTTCCCCTCCGTGAAGTCCCGAATGGAGTAAATGCCCAGGGAAACGCGGTTTCAATGCATGCGGTGAATTACGGGACTTAAAGAAGACCCTTCCAAGACTTCACGAAAATGCCAATAATGTATCAGAACAATTAGAGTTATTTTTGGGATCAAATGATTACACGTATCCGGAATTGATGTATGTTTTGGGACATCTGTTCACCCCAGAAGAAAGGGATTTGATTAGACAAGGGGCTATAGAAGTCTGGTGCAGATCACAACTGGGGAATGACAATGCGGTTGCTGGAGATGTAAAATTCCCATTGGCCACTCCTGATTGGGACATATAAAATGAGGAGCATAGACAGAATATGCGGGACCTCAAAACAATGATATTGAATGGTATCAAAATTGCTGTGCCACAGGGGAGGAATTTAACCAAAGCCTTTGAAGTAACACAAAGCAAAGATGAATCCCCTGGTGACTATTGTACAAAGTTGAGGGAAAGCCTGGTAAAATATTCTGGAGTAGACCCGAGCACACCTGCGTTTGAATCCATGCTGAAATTGCAGTTTGTGACTGGGGCCTGGCCAGATATTCAGAAGAAAATTCAAAAATTAGATAATTGGGGCGCAGTTGGGATGACAGATCTCCTGAAAACCGCTCAACAAGTATTTGTTAACAGAGACACTGTAAAATCCAGACAGGAGTCACATATGATGATTGAAGCTGTGCAGGCTGCAGCTAAGAACGAGGTGAAGAAAAGTGTGGATTGTGTAAGGGGGGCAATGGGAGGCCAGGGTGAGAGAAGGCGAGGTGGAATGCAAGGAAGTTTCAGAGGAAGAGGAAGAGGTTTCAGAGGGATGGGAATGAGACAGCCTGGAATGGATAGAAGCTGCTTTAGGTGTGGGAAGGAAGGACACTTTGCGCGCGAGTGTCCTACCAACCGGGAGGAGAGGAGTTATGCATTGTATGATTAGAGTTGTTCTGGCTCCTTTAAGAGGACCTGCGGGGAGCCATTGGTAAACATTCAGTGGGTCCTGACCATCAGGAGCGGCTGTTTCTGATGGACACCGACGCAAGCCGGACTTCTGTGTGTGACCCGATAGAGGGTGCACATAGATCAAGGAAAATGATAAAAGTAGTGGGGGTGAGTGGAAAACCACAGGATGTGAGGGTGTTTGAACAAATCAGACTGGAAATGAATGAAGTAGTAACTGAGGCTGAAGTGCTGAATATTCCTGATTCTGAAATGAATTTACTAGGAAGAGATCTGTTGCCTGTGTTTGGTATCCAGCTGTGGGATACCGGGAAGGGAGTAAGGATGTGGAAGATGACTGTGGAAGATGAGAGGGAAATTTCTGATGAGGTTTGGGCAGGAGATGAGAAGGTAGGGCGAATGAACATTCAGCCAATCAAGATTCAAGTGCAGCCTGGGGTGACAAAGCTTTGGACATCACAATATCCAATGAGTAGAAGGGGGAGAGAGGGGTTGAGGCCTGTGATTGATAGATTGTTGAAACAGAGCGTGCTGGAGCCTACTATGTCACCTTTTAATTCTCCAATACTTGCTGTGTTGAAGAAGGATGGGAGATTGATTTTGGACTTGAGGAGGATAAATAGCATAGTGGTTCCGATTCCCGGTGGTTCCCGACCCCTATACTATCTTGGGACGAATCCCTCCTAAAGACAAATGCTTTACTGTAGTAGATCTGAAGGATGCTTTCTGGGCGTGCCCCCTTGAGGAAAAAAGTAGAGACCTGTTTGCATTTGAATGG